>CM076577.1:477803667-478071929 GCA_034641835.2 Pinus albicaulis
GCTATTGAGACCCCTTATGTTCCAAGAGAGCACTTTCATTATGTGTGTTTGGGAATTTGTTGAAACACCGTTGTTAACGGCATTATCCTTCCTGTATTGATCAAAGATTCTCCTACTAATTGTATGGATTCTTGGAGGGTTCTTCGGCCTCTTTTCTTTGCTGGCTTTGGAGGTACTGGCTTCTTACCTGCTCTTTGTTCATTTTCTTGATTTTCTTTTCGGGCCTGTACTGTGAGGTAATTTTCAAATGTATCTTTATACAACTTCTTCTGATCTTCTGGTATAAACCGGTCATCCAGATTCCTCCATTCAAACAATAAACGTTTGAGCAGTTTTTCTTCCGCACTCAAGTCTTCTCTAGGCTGTTCCACCTCCATTGGGGTTTGTTCTGGCATCTCCTTCTCCTCCTGGTTCTCTGTCTCTTCTCCTGCTTTCCGTTTGGATGACTGTGGCTTTTGGTTCTCTGCTACATTCTCTGCTTGTTTACCCTCTTCGTCATTCTCCACCATTATCGATTCCTCTTCCTCTTGTTCTGCTGATACCTCTCCTTCCTTCTGTAGGGCCTCGTACCTGTTTCCTGTGGCCGTTTTTTGAAGGGTTTGCTTTGTTGCTGATCCTGGTCCATTAGTCTTTGTTCTTGGTGTTCTTCTGCGAGAGTTCACTGTTATGAACCCATCCTCTGCTTGCCGATTATGATCATCTTTTCCACTTGTTTGGTGTAGTTGCTACTGCACTTCATTTAAGGGACAGGATTTATACAGGTGGCCGTATTCGTGACATCGTCTGCAACGAAATGGGATATGCTCGTAATCTAATAGCTGTAGCCACACTTTTCCTTCATATTCTAGTTCAATCATTTCTGGCAAAGGCTCAGAAATATTCATGTATACACAGATTCTTGCAAATGAAGTGCATCGTCCACGGGCTGTGGACTCTGCTGTTTTAACAAAATTACCTATTGAGTTACCTATTCCTTCCAAGATTTCAGGGTCCCAAAAATCTATGGGCAGCCCAAATAATCTGACCCAAATGGGAGCCGCCAGAAACTGTTCTTGTTCTGGGTTATAGCATTCCTCCCATTGGCGTAGGAAGAGCCCCGCAGTGCTATAGAAGTAGGGTCCTCCTTCAAAAATACGTTCTTTATCATTTAAATTTGAAAAAATTACTGTAAAAAAACCTTTGGCCCCAAACTTTAGATCAATGTGACCCTTGGGCTGCCATTTTATTTGAATCCATTTTAATAATTCCTTCTCCGAAGGCCAAATACCTATAAACTTGCAGATCAGAGCATGATTTTTCATATAATGTCTATATTCAGCTAGCTTTGATGAGGGAATCACAAACCTCGGTTTCTTTGATGCCCTCGGCAGACATTGCCCCTTCATTCTTTCTTGCCAGTCCGCTCCTAAAACTGGGCCCGTTCTTTGTTGTGCCGTTGTCTTCTGCGCTGATTGTCCCACATGATCCCCACTGGTGACATTTCTATATGTAGGAGCCGCCCCTCCTGAGGAGGCCGCCATTCCTTCGAGCTCGGCCGCCAAGGCGGCTGCCTGACGAACCCTACCTTACCAGCGCCTGTTCACGCACTCCTCTCAAACCCTACCTTACCAGCGCCTGTAATCCATTTTTTTTTTTCTTTGATCCTATTTTGTTGGGACTTAACAATTACAGAGTTAATTTGAAATTTCATGATTTAATTAATAATTTCATGATCAGTAATACTAATCAGTAGTCTACTGAACGTGCAGGAGCTCAGACAAAGTCCAACTCGCCCTCAGGCATCCTTCAAATAGAAAATTAAACTATCCAGAAACAGATTATCGTCAAGATTATATACAATACGTACGTACGATGAATTTAAAAAACTCCTGAAATAAGTTGTAGAAATTCAAAATTTCAATATCTGCCATTGCCCAAATGTAGTGATATATATATATATATATATATATATATATATATATATATATATATATATATATCCGATCTCCTATTTTTGCAGTTGAGAAGCCTGGACGCCAGACACTTGTCAAAGCAACTTAGAGAACAAGCCAAAGGAAATTCTGAAGGTTGCTTGATGGTAACATTATACTTTTGACCTAACTTAGAGAACAAGCCATTTTAAAATTATAATCTCTCAAAGAGTTGCAGTATTTAATGACCTAATAATTTTCTCAAATCTCAGGGTCTTACTGAACCTGCTGCAAATAAACTACGGGCAGCATTATCTCGAACAGCAAAAGTGCCAACAGAGTAGATATTTAGTTTTTGTTTATTATGCGCGGAAGTATTGGCAATTTTATTATTTGCCATGAAGATGCTAACAGGGATAATAATATGTTACGTTACACCATCCAGGATTGCTAGCTGTACTCAACCTCAGATGCGCTATGATGCTCCACGATGCCTCGTAAACATAGTGTTTATAATCTTCCCACTCTATTCAGATTGTAATATAAACGTTGAAGTAAGATTGTAATCTAAACGTTGAAGTTATAAATATTGTAATACTAGTGTGTAGCTAAATATAGCATCATATACTTTCAACATTTAAGAGGTTGTCATGGTTTATATATATCTATATATATATATATTCATGGTTTCATTGATCAGAGGGTTAATTTTATATATATATATATATATATATATATATATATATATATATATATATATTTATTTATTTATTTATTTTATTATTAATTTTTTTTTCTTTATCATAAATATATATATAGATTTTAAATAATGATTATAAAAAGGTTAAGAAATACAATATTTGTATTTGATATGTTATTTAAAATATTTAATATATTTTTTTTTAATACAATGATAAAAATTGGAAAAACAAAAGGAAAAATCCAAACACCTTATTATCATTATTAAAAATGTTAACAATTAAATCATATTAAATTAAATCTATTATATATAATTTAAAGTAACCTATTATCTTATTTTTATTTATTTCAATTTTCTTTTAAATCAAGAGTGAGATTCAATATTTTTGGAATATCTTTCATCTTATATTTGAATCATGAAATTAGATAGATTTTAGACCGGACCTCCTAATGTCAATGTTATGGTTGTAGTAAATGAAACTATTTAACCTTCTCAGTTTGAGGTTAACAATCACAACTCAAATCAAAAGATTTTTCTTTTTTTAATGTGTAAATAATATTAGCCTTGTTATTAATCAATGGTAAAAAGGGTTGTTTATATATATATATATCTCAAACTATTTGACATATATACAAGGTGTTGAAATCTTTGACATGTAACTTGTCTCAACTATATATTAAGGTCTCATTAAAGCAATCTTGTTCAAAATTTCAACCACTTAGGATAATTTAACTTGCAATCATCTATGGCATGGTTTCCAAGCATGGGTTGGTGTCAGTTATTCCACTAACGTCATGCAGACCTGTGACCTATGATGTGACAACACAAATTATTCCTAGCTGGTTATTTGTAACTTCCCGATTTTTTTTTTTAGTTAGTCGAACATTTGTTCTACTCCTTGAGCTCTACTTGCCAAAGCCTCGTCCAAATATGGATTTTCTTTTGTTGCAACATGTAAGGTTACTCATCTCATGTTGTCATTGAAGGTTCTACTTACAGTTTCTCCCTCCTTGTAACAAGAATTGCAACTCTCAACAATTCTCAAATTGGTTACAATTAGTGGTTTTCTCTTTTTCTATCTGTTGCTTCTACTGTATGTTGAAATTTGCAACAAGAAATAGTGAAAATGACAACCATAAATGGAATCGAGAAAATGGCACCCATAAATGGTACCATATGAGGCTTCTCATTTAATTTTCCCTTAATTAAATTGGAAAGAAATTGTAATTTCATCTCATGACAAATTGTATTAGTTAGCTGCATGAGGAAGACTTAGCTAGCTTAGGAAAATCGAGTTAGAGGTCAAAGAGGATGCATGTAGAGGATTTCCTATTTCTATGGGGACCAATTACAGTTATTTGTGAGTTTTAATTAGTTAACTCAATAGTTTGAGTTAAATTAAGTTTAACTAGTTCTAACTCAGAGATGAGCTAGTGAGAGGTCCAATGAATTATATCAGACTTAATTCAGTTATAAGGAATACCCAGTTGAGACTGAGGTTAAAGGAAGGGTCTCAATTATCCCAAGAATGCCTAAGGAAGGGAGACTAGGTAGAGACAAGAAAAAGGTTAAATAATCTACCGATTTCTCTTAGATCCCAGGCCAAATCCGAGCTAGATCAAAGTGAGACAGTAAGGAGAGTGCAGGGGTTTCTAAGTGGAGGAATAACATTGTATTGTCTCATGATCTTTACCATATGGAATATAGAGATAAAGGGGTTATGAGTCATTGCTTTCTCGAGATACATCTTGTGTGTGCTATTGATTGTTTCTTTCTCTTTCTTATATGTGATTGTATGAAGGATTCAATATCTTTATTTCCGCAAATTGTATGAAGCATTCAATATCGTTTTTTAGTACATTACAAGATTGAATTGAATCTCGTTGGTATGATTTTATACACTATATCCACATCGGGGTTTGACCCTTATTATTGTGGTAGCCACAGTTCGTAAATTCCTAGCTTGACATCAAGCTATCTCAAGGTAATAATTGTAATAAAATATCTTGTTTTCTTATAATTCACTACATTAAGTTTTCATGTTGAAGTGTTTGAGTTCAGGTTCTCCGTTTCATGTAGGTATTACCAAGGTTAGGCTTGAACCCTTCACCTCATCATAACAGTTTCATCAAGGGATAAGCTCGCATGTTCTAAAGTGTAACACCCCTCACACTTGCTTTTGTTCTATCTACAAGTTTTTCAATACCCAATTCCTTCTTTTGAGATTTTACTTCAAGGTTTTGGTTTCCTCTGGATCATTTGTAAATTGCAGCCACGACCTTAAACGATTTTAACTATTGTTAGGGTTATGTATCTCGAATATCGATTTTTTGATATTGCATGAAAAAAAAAAAATTGGCATATTTTGTTTCCTCTTGTTCTCTAATAATCATTTCCTGCAATGCCCACCCTCACCTTGGTTTACAAAACTATAATATCCAGAACCATTTCTTTGGTTGTCGGTAAGCTCACTTGGCTAGGGAATAAATTTGGAATGTTGTCTCCTTGACAAGTTCAAGTCCCTTGGTTGAATTATCTTTTTCTTTTCTTGACTATTCCATACTGTTGTGTAAGTACTCACTTAACGTTTTATATAAATAATGCATAGCTTAACATGCTTACCCTTTCCTTGTCAATTAATCATGGTATATTTGATTATTTTTCCTTTCTTCATCACTCACAGTTATGAGTACTATTTTACATGGTTGTTTATTCAAGTTATTATTTTTTTTATAGTGAATACATTCTTTATGTGGTTACATAGGGTTACAGTGCCATGTTTCACAAAGTACCATTGGGGTTCCTCTAGAACAATGACATAACTTATATACATATATTTTTTTTCCTCCCTATAATATTTTACAAAATTGATGTTGAAGTTCAACAATAAATTTCAGCACCTACAGTTGTGTGGGACCAGGAGGTCAAAGCAGCACCAACACTAGTGTGGGACCACAGGTCTTAGCAGCACCTACATTGGTGTGGGCTAACTTTGGTGCATGTCTATTTTAGCTGTCCCTTAATTAAGATGGATAATAAAATGTAATCTAATATCAAAATAACTTGTAATAGCTAACTGAGCCTAATAACTCAGTCAACTCATGAATTTTGAGTTGAGAGTAGTTGGTGAGGCATGCAGAGTATTTCTAGTTGTAACAGAGTTCTAAGTACAGTGGTGCATTATTTAATTCATGTTGTAATCAGTCTAACTCAGTTAAGTGAGTTAAAATCAGTTGTTCTAGTTGTAACTCTTTGATACACTAGTGAGAGATCAAGCGAATTAAATATTATTTAATTCACAATCAGTGATCTCACATGAAACTGAGGATTTACTATTATTAGTTGCATGCATGTCAGTTCCAGTGGAGACCCAGTTGAGATCTAGGTGAAAGGGAAGTTGACTATCAGTTGTAGGATTATTGGGTTGCACCCATGCAACCAAACACCCATTAGATTGCCCATTATCCTTGCACAGTCAAGGAAGGCAAAAGTTCCTATTATTTAGTGATTGCATTACACATGAATTGTGCAAGCAAGGCAGGATGTTTAAAGGCTGATAGTTGGCTATGTGTTGGTCAATTTTGTCTAGTAAAGTGCGAGACAATTAGCTGAGTACAGGAGGGCTCTTGTGAGAAGAGTCGTATGTAATTTTTTCATGTATCCATGTTGAATATACAATAGAATATAGTGGGTTTTTGAGCAGTAATATTTCCGTGGGAAATTATGTGTTTTGTGGTTTGACTTGACTCTTTTTTGCTTCATGTGATTGGCGATTATGCTTTTAATTCCACAATTGACTTGTAGAAGCAATTCATTATCTAGATTTAGTAAATTTTTATATCGGATTGAATCCATGATATATATGCTTTTTTATAATTTCTACATGGTATCAGAGCACAGAAAATCACAATAGTGAAGGAGGAGCTAATTTTGTTACTAAATAGAATTTGAATTTGCAGAAATATTTTCCTGGTGCTACAGCTGATTCAAGATTGAAATGGCTTTCAATAGCTTGAGATTAGAGTATGCACCTGAGGGCATATATAACTATATTTCTTTAAAGGACATGATGGAGGCAGTACTCGAAGACAATGGCTTGAGGAATTCATTGAAAATGATTTTCCTAAACCTGCTATGACAGATGCTGCAAATATTGATGCATGGAAAAAGAAAGTGGTAAAGGTGAGGAGGATCTTACTGGAGGGAGTACGAGACCACATTGTGTCAAATCTCCATGGTAAAGCCACATCATATGCTATGTGGAAGGCTTTGACAGATCTATTTCAGAGGATAAGTGACCATAGGAAATTGGCACTGAAAGATAAAATCAAGAAGATCAAGATGGAGAAAGGCAACTCCATGCCAAAATATTTAACAATTTTGTCCAATGTGGAGATGAGTTGGGGGGCGTTAGCATTACTGTCGTTGATGATGATTTGGTGAGTCTAGCTCTCCTAGGACTTCCCAAGAGTTGGGATAGTTATCAAGACTCTGTCAATGAAAGGGAAAATCTACTAGATTGGGAACGACTACGGTCAGATTTAGTACAAGAGGAGTTCAGATGGAATACCAGAGATGGATCTTCATCTAAGAATGAATATGAAGAATATTTTGCTCTGGCTGCCAAGGCGAAGAAGGGGAAGGGAAAGAAATTCCATTCTAAATATGAGTCCAAATATGGCAAGAAGCGCGACATGTCCAGAGTGAAGTGTTTCCACTGTCGCAATCATGGGAATTATGCCACTAATTGTCCAAAAACGAAGACGAATAAGAAGGCTTCAAGATCTGCACTTGGGGAGGCTTTGGCCTCGCAATTTGAGATTGACTTATCATTGATCGCATGCATGGTGTTAATTGCATTGGGATCATCATGGTATTTGATTAGTGGTGCATCCTTTCACGTGATGGGAGACAAGGAACTTTTCAGTAGCTTGGAGGAGAAGGACCTCCAAATGCATATCAAAATGGGTGATGATGGCCGGTACAATGCTATCGAGATTCGTACCATTACATTCTAGAGATAGTCAGGTAAGCCCTTTCAATTAAAATATGTAATACATATACTAGGCTTGAAGAAAAATTTGGTCTTAGTTGAAATGTTAGAGGATAGAGGCTATGATGTTGCTTTCAATGAAGGAAAATCTTTCGTGTGGTACAAAACGAGAGGAAAAGGAATGAATATAGGGATTCAAGTTAATAATCTCTATAAGATGGATGTAGATGGTTGCACAACATTGATGATCAAGGCAGACAAAGTGGTGATCTAGGATGAGGGTGAGTTATGACATATGAGATTGGGCCATATTCACCACAGAGCCTTGAAAGTCACGCAACATACTTCTACGGGTCTTACCAAGGGTACACTTGCGTAGTCAGACACATGCAAGGGATGTACTATGGGAAAATATGTACAGGCCACCTTTCATGAGAAGGAGAACCAAGCTTCGGGGATCCTTGAGAGAGTTCACATAGACGTGTGTGGACCATTTTCTGTTGCTTCTACACAAAAGCATAATTACTATGTGATATTTGTTGATGAATTTTGTCGAAAGTGCTAGATCTACTTCGTGCAGAAGAAAGATCATACATTCTCAAAGTTTCTTGAGTTTAAAGCATTGGTGGATAAAGACACGGGGAAGCAAGTGAAGGCTCTTAGGAGTGATAATGGTGGTGAGTAAATCTCTAACGAATTAAAGAAATTCTGCAGCAAAGAAGGAATTCGGAGAGAACTTATAGCGCCTAATAACGCACAATAGAATGAGGTCGTTGAAAGAAAGAAAAAAATGATTATGGGTGAAGCAAGAGGGATGTTGCATGATCAAGTCCTACTGATGCATCTATGGGTAGAGTCATGCAACAAAATGTTATTTGTGCAGAACCGTTATCCTCATAGGATACTTGGCATGAGTACACTAGAAGAGGCTTTCACTGGTAAGAAACCTATTGTTTCACATTTTAATATCTTTATCTCATATGTTTATGTGCATGTGACCAAATATGCGAGGAAGAATATGGAACCAACAATTGAGATTGGGATTTTTTTGAGGAACACTAAAGCTCCCCAAAACTATCAGGTGCATTTTCAAAACAAGAAAATGATTGTTGTGTGACAGGATATAATATTTGATGAGGAAAAATCCATGTGATTGTCCCTTGAGAGGGAGTTGAATTTGCAGGCAGAGAAGGAACTCTTGGTTCGTAAGGATGAGCCTCAATATCTGGAGCAGGCACATGGAGAGGATCATGGAGTGGTAGAAAACACTCCTGCAAATCCATCCATCAGAAATGGTAGAAGGCACACCATAGAAGCTGATAGATTAAGACTTGATGTTGCCGAGAATGTAGAAGCCCCTACTTCACAGTAGACAGAGACAGTCTCTAGATAGGTTTACTGGATACATGGCTATTATGAGAAAATGTATTGTGACTGAACCATATTCCTTTCAGGAGGCAGTGAAATAACCAATTTGGGTTGATGCAATGGTGGAGGAGTATGACTCCATTGTCAAGAACAGTGCCTGGGATTTTTTCCCAAGACCGGTCAGTAAATCAATGCTTGGATCTAGGTGGATCTACAAGGTAAATCAAGCTGCTGATGGGAGTGTGGAGAAATACAAGGCCATATTTGTTGCCCGGGGATTCTCACAGATTGAGGGGATCGATTATGATGAGAATTTTTCACCAGTTGCAAGGTACTATTCCATTAGACCCATTCTTTCACTCTCAGCGCAGATGGGGTGGTACATTCATCAGATGGATGTGAAAATTGTGTTTCTCAATGGAGTTATTGAGGAAGAAGTGTACATAGAGTAGCCAAAAGGTTTCAAGATCTTTGATAGGGAGTCGCCTGTGTGTCGATTCAAGAAAGCACTGTATAGGCTGAAGCAAGCACCTCGTGCTTGGTACACTCAGATAGATAGTTATTTCTTCGGAATGGGCTTCACCAAAAGTGAAGTTGATGAAAACCTGTACTAGATTGTGGTTGAGGGTAAGATATTGATTATTGTACTTTATGTTGATGATCTAATTTTGAATGGTGATGAGAAGTTGATACACTCATGCAATGAGGATCTTGCAAGGGAGGTCGAAATCAAGGACATGGGACTCCTTCATTATTTCCTTGTTTTGGAAATATGGCAGTGGGATGGTGAACTTTTTGTTTCTCAAGGAAAGTTTACCAAATAGATATTGGGTAGGTTTCACATGGAGAGATCCAAACCCATGGACAATCCTCTTCTAGGAAATTGGAGGAAAGAGGATGCTACTTCTGGAGAGGTAGTGGATGCTACTGTCTATAGGCAGATAGTTGGTTCACTGATGTATTTATTGAACACTAGACCAAACATTTTCTACACAGTTAACTAATTGAGTCAAGCTATGGTTAATCCTACCAAGCTCTTTTGGAAGGCAGGGAAGCATGTCTTGAGATACCAGAAGGGCAGGTCAGAGTATGGATTATGGTACAGATGGATAGAGGGAGTGGAGCTTCAAGGCTTCACAGATGCAGATTGGGCAGACAATCTCTCAGATAGAAAAATCACATAAGGAGGGTTCTTCAGCATAGGATCGACAACAATTTCTTAGTACAACAGGAAGCAACAATCTATGGCACTCAGTTAAGCAGAAGCAGAGTACATGGCGGAAATTCAAGCTGCATGTGAGGCTATCTGGATGAGAAATATCTTGGTTGGTTTTTTTGGTTCTCAAATGGATCTGGCAGTGATATATTGTGATAATTAGAGTTGCATTAAATTCTCTAGTAATCTTGTGTTTGATGATAGGTCCAAGAACATGGATATCTGGTACCACCATCTCACATATTTTGTGTAGAGGAATATAATACTACTTCAGTACATTCCCACGGAAGATCAGGATGTCGATATTATGATGAAGGTGATCACCAGGAGAAACTTAGAATACCATAGAGGTAGGATCAGGGTGAAGGATAATCCCTTTCTTGTTGAGAGGGAGCGTTGAAGTTCAAAAAAAAATTTCAGCACCTACGCTAGTGTGGGACCAGGAGGTCCAAGCAGCACCTACACTAGTGTGGGACCGCAAGTCTTAGCAACACATACCCTGATGTGGGCTAAATTTGGTGCATGTATATTTTAGTTATCCCTTAATTAAGATGGACAAAAAAATGTAATCTAATCTCAAAATAAATTGTAATAGTTAATTGAGTGTGATAAACTTAGTTAACTCATGAATTTAGATTTGAGGGTAGTTGGTGAGGCATGGAAATAAATTGTAGTTGTAACAGAGTTTGAAGTGCAGTGGTGCATTAGTTAATGCAGGTTATAATTAGTTTAACTCAATTAAGTGAGTTAAACTAAGTTGTGCTAGTTGTGAATATTTGATACACTAGTGAGAGATCAAGTGAATTAAATATTATTTAATTCACAATTAGTGATCTCACATGCAACTGAGGATTTACTATTATTAGCTGCAGGCATGTCAGTTCCAGTGAAGACCCAGTTGAGATCTAGGTGAAAGGGAAGTTGACTATCAGTTGTAGGATTATTGGGTTGCACCTATTGGATTTCCCATGATCCTTGCGTATTCAAGGAAGGCCAAAATTCCTATTCTTTAGGGATTTCATTTTTTGTACCCATTTCTCGTAGGCAGTCCTTGGCTGAAAAAACTATGCTATAAAACCAACTCAAGTGGCTTTAGGTTAAAGTTGGCCCTTGAACCAGAGGGGGCTCCCTTGGTTGTTACAAGGCCTTCTTTAACGTTTTTCACTGTCACTGAAAAAAAACCTTTGAAGCGCAATGGCCAGCTTTATGGTTTTTAATTGTGGGTGGTTGGATATCAATGACAATCCCTATTCTTGAATAAATCCCTCCTTCACAGAGTTCGTTCTTAAAGTGTCTGCTTCCAACCTGACAGAAGAACTTGATTTGTATAATAATTTTACAGAATAATGTAAGGAGATCCCTAATAATGGAGCAGCTAGACTTACCACTTAACCAGTAGGGAGAAAAAAAATAACCAGTTGTAAAGAGGAGCTTGATTAGAAAGAACATCTAATATACTAATCTCTTTAAAAAATTATATTTTTCAGAAATTATTTAAACTATGTTTTCGTAATAAACAAAATATGATCAATTCATTACAGAAACCTTGTGTAATTAAGATTTCAAGAGGAATTTACTATAATAGATAGCCCTGTAAATTAATCTCTTAATCCAATTACAACTTCACAACGAATCAGAAATGAAAATGAGATTCAATTAAATTTCCAATTGGATAACTGTAGGTGAATTAAATCATATGAAGAAAAAAATATGGAAACACTAGGGAAACGTACAAGAAACAAAAATTCTGTCAAAGTCAGAGTTGAAATACTTCAATTAGAATTTCTCGAAAAACCTTTTACAAAGTTGAAAGGTCTTGGTCTCAAAAGTCCACCCTTTGTTTATTTTAATTCATCATCATCATATATATATATATATATATATATATATATATATATATATATATATTACAATAAGCTAGATGTTGCTAGCTTTGTGGAAAATAAAACAAAATCTTAACAATATACTAAAAATGAAGTCTAATTTATTACAAACTTCCTAGAAATAAATTCAAATAAAACTAAATATAAGAAAAAGAATTTGGAAATGTTGAAGTTGCTGATGCCAAATGCTATTTAAATCTGGAATTACCCCTTTTGATATGTTGATATTTTTCCTAAAGATCTAAATCTATTTCCTTAAAATCTTCTAACTTTCAGTGAATCAAGGTAATGAACTTTTCACTGTTGGTTTTGTGTCTAGGAAATTCTACCACTTTCTCTAAGGGTACTCCTTTGTTACTAGGTGGAAGTTTTGTGCTTCCTCCAGTTCCTCTTGGAGAAAAGAAGTTGTAGAAGACTCATTTGATAATGTATTATCCAAAGAGACCATCTTTCTTGCATATAAATCTTTTAATAAAGGGATTTGTAAACAAAAACAAGGGAGAATCACAAGGCGAGGTTTGGAAAAGGCTAGTTCTAAAATATCTCGAAGGTGGTTAAAAACGTATGTATACTGGCCCCATAGCTCCGGTTTTCTCTCCATGAGAGACAAATTAAATATCCTATGGATATGCCAGATACAAAAACTAACAAGTAGGCTTGATACCCAAACACAACCCTCACCATAATAAGGAACTAACAGGACAAGGACTAAAGCTAATTCACATGTATTTGGAATAGGGACAGATTTGTAGTCCTGACGCTGATTATGTTCATCACTACTGTATAACTTGGAAGACTCATAGGTGCCAGCCTCATGAATAAATTTTTCCCTTGCAACAACAAAATCAATAATCTCCTCATCGAATCCACCATCCTGGTTAAATAGCCACTCTGATCCTTCCAATCTGAGAAGCTTCAAAATAAAATAATGAAGTTTTTCTAGCATCTCAACCTCAGAATCTCCACAAGAAACATTCTCATGTGTGCTTGAAATAGTTCTAGACTTTCTATTCATTTTAGAAACATATCCTCTTCCACTTCCAATACTGGACATACCAAACAATTTCTCAAAAGGTTGTCTTGACCAAAGAGAGTTGTCTTCTGATTTTGAAGTTGAGTGGAGTGAAAAACCATATTTTTGAAGCTGGGCAGGAGAAATCTCATCAAAAGATAGTGGAAATTGATCAACCTTGTTATTAACATCATCATTATATTTCCCCATCTGAGAAACTGTTAAGTTCTTGAAAGTTGTTCTAAAGGATGAACTCCCTATTCTCCTATATCTCATATCCAATTTCCCTACAGCCCTTTGAACTAAAGGATTTCACTGATATTTCTCTTGCCCTATAGGATAATCCCACTTTACTATGCCATGACTAAATATATCAAGAAAATTGCGATACTTCTTTGTGGCCTATATATGGGCCATTTCCATGGGACCGTAGAAACGATTGGCTAGAAAAGGAATTGTTATAAGATGATCCACTTTCCTATAAACCATATAATTCAAAGCCAGTGTTTAGAGAACCTTGTTCTTGTAACTTACCCAATCCATATCCAACTGGTGCATTTATGAAAGAATCATGAATTGAGAAGGAGAATATATCTCCATATTGGGGTCCAATCTGTGGATCTACTGCATTTGTACATTAGGTGTGAGTTCCACTTTTTCCCATATAAGATGTGGTTTGATAACCATGTATTGTAGCTAGTTGATAATCAAATTCTTTAGGATAAGAGGGGATATGCAATCACGAGTTATGCCTCTCACTTATATTAAAAGAAGGAGCAACTTGTCTGGTAAATGAACCATGTAAGGCCATGGGAGAAGCCCAAGACCCCAATGAAGCATCATAGATATTTGAACTATGGATTTTTCCATTGACTTAGCCTATACACTGATGATGGGTTTTGGAGGAAAACAATTAGAAGCACACATTTGAGAGATCTTCAAAATTTAATATTAAATTTTCATTCACTACAAAACTAATAAATTACGATCACTGAAAAACCACTGTCATAGCTTTCATTTTCAAAGACGCCAGATCTTGCATAAAATGATGAAGATATCTAGCCTTGCATCTGTTCAATGTTAGATTTTAGTTCATCAGCACTCCTTTCAATTCTTGGAAACTTTGAGGGGATTGTAGTCTCTTAGCAAATACTTCTGCAAACCTTGAAATCTTGCTCAATCGAACAACTCGTTGATCAGATGAAACATAAGTAACATGTAAATGCACCTTTAAAGGAAAAAAAAAGCCTCACAATATGAAAATAGATCTAGCATTTGTAGAAGTTGTGACCACATTGTTACCCGCAAAAAACTTGGTGCGTATGTCATGAAAACCATAAACACATTTTCGGAGGGGGTATGCAATGGTTTCTAGTTTCACGCCAGGGGGGTGTGAACTACTCCACACAATGCCATGTGCCCAAGAGTTGTTTTGAAAAAACAAGATTTCGGACCCCCGTCCTCAAAAAAATGTCGAAAAGTTCGAGGGGTTCCGAAATCAATGGAGACTGTCTATAAATTTGAAATGTTGGATTGGACTTAGGTTAAAAATTTTTTAATATAATTTTTTAATTTAAAAAAATTATTTCCATAAAAAAATTATATTTTTACAAAAATATTATATTTTAACTTTAAAATTAATATAAAAAATAAATAAACCTTTCAAAAGCATAATAACATATTTCTCAGCATTTCAAGTTGAGTAAGAAATTGACAAATTTTCACCGAAAATTTAAAAATTTTGGGTGTGCCAAACTATGTTACAACAAATTCCACATGAATTGCATAAGCAAGGTAGGTTGTTTAGAGGATGAGAATTGGCTACGTGTTGGTCAGTTTTGTCCAAGGCAGCGTGAGAAAATTAGCTGAGTACAGGAGGGCTATTATGAGAAGAGTTGTATGTAATTGTTTCATGTATCCATGTTGAATATACAATACAAGATAGTGGGGTTTTGAGCAGTAACCTTTCCCTAGGAAATTATATGTTTTGTGGTTTGATTTGATTCTTCTTTGCTTCATGTGATTGGTGATTGTGTTTTTAATTTCGTAATTGATTTGTAGAAGCGATTTAGTATCTAGATTTAGTATATTGTTAGATCAAATTGAATCCATGATATGCATGCTTGTTGTATAATTTCTATAACTGAACTATAAATTATAGACAATTATTAAATAAAAAATTTACACCAGTTCAATTCTCTGAGAAGAAAAAAACTTATAAGCATACTTATATGTTATGTTTTAAGTCCAATAATTTACATGTGATATCACACCACCCTACCAACGAGAATTGGTAATTATGTCCAAGTTCTCCCCATGAGATACTCAGTTCCAAAACAACCACTTTAGATATTATTCTTTCAATTGTAATTCATTGGAATCAAGAATCTTAGTTTAGCATAGAATTTTTCATAGACAAAGTCTGTATTGAATTTTTTCACTAGCCCAATCTAGCTCAAGAATACTCCACAGGAAACCTCCTACCCACCTTCATAGTTTCTTGTTTAGGTCTTCCTTTTATTTGTCTCAGATGCCTCTAGTGATTTTCTAGTATTTCCTTTTCATCCTCCCTCCCACTGAGACGTTTTATCTCAAGGGAAAGAAAATAAAATATAATTGTCTTTAACTATCTAGTAATTGAGAATTTACTAGGGTCTCATCCCGTAAATTATGAGACTCAACATAATTTTATTTTAACTATATAATTTTAAAAATAATATAATTCCTTAATATTTAATAGCCTTACACTAACTATATAAATTACCAGGTCCAATGCAGTAAAAGTAAATAATGAACATTTACATCACCTACGGGTGCCAGATCTTCGTCCCTTGAGAGAAACACTGTCTTCGGTGTTCATTTATTTTTTCGCTTCCTGAAATAACTTGGGATATGCCTCTTGCATAAAGTTTGTATCTTCCCAGGTGGATTCTTCTAAGCTAAACTACCTCCACTTCACTTTAACCTAGGTGATAAGCCGCCTCCGAAACATTGTTTCTCTCTAGTCAAGAATACACAAAGGTTATACTATAAACTCTTCCTCTAGTTTGACCTTTTATATAATCATGACATGGTCATTAGTTAGATTTATTCATTGCATTAAAACTTGTATTCAAAAAATTACAACATATACATTACTTGCTTATTTTTCCAATATATGATATGTCTAGGATCATATATATATTTCTTTAAAAGTGAAACATGAAACACATTGTGAATGTGTATTTGAGTTGGTAGTGCAAGTTGGTATGCTATCGGTCCCACCCTTTCCAAAATATGTAAGGGTCCACAATATCAAGGTGCTAATTTTTCACAAACCCCCATTTGAGGGTGCTCCTTTTGGGTTTAACTCGCACATATACATGGTCACCCACATGGCATTCTATGTAAGTTATTTTTTTATCTACATAAGCCTTCTGTCTATCTTGAGGCACCTTTAGATTTTGTCGAACCTTTTTCACTATGTGTTCCATTTACTCTACCATGTCAGGTCCTAGAATTAATTTATTCTCGTGACTGTTCCAATTAGTAAGTGTTCTACGTCAGTTACCATATAGTACATCAAAAGGGTTCATTTTGAATTATTCATGGTAGTTGCTATTATAAGAAAACTCTACTAAATGAAGGTGTTATTTCCATTTATTTGGTTGTTGCATTACAAACATTATTAGCATATCATCTAATACCTTATTCACCCATTTAGTATTCCCATATGTTTGTAGGTGGTTTGCAGTACTGAATTGGATTTGAGTAACCAATCTAGTAAAGATTTCTTTCCAAAATGCATAAGTAAAGTGACGTCTCTATCAGAAATTATCATTCTCGGCATGCCATGTAATCATAATATCTCTCTCATAAATATATTTGCAATTTGATTAGTTTGGTAAGTGGATTTGACAGGGATGAAATAATCTAATTTTATCAGTTTATCCACCACTACCATGATGTAGTCATTTTTCTTCTTGGATATAGGTAATTCGGTTATAAAATATAATGTAATCATATTCCATTTTCATTCAAAAATGGGTAATGGGTGGAGAAAACTAAGAGGGTGTTGGTCTTTAGCCTTGAATTGATGACACTCCAAGAATTTTTCTAAATACTCATGTTACGCGGATAAATCCCTCTTGCGGACAAGAGCGATCTCCCTAGTATCCTATGCATAGTTAGAAACAAACATCCATTTGTAAATCGTTTTCTCTAGATCATTTGCAATTCAAAAATATTATAAACAAAGAAAGAGGAGATGGCCCTACCTTGAAATCCGATGTTCGGTGCAACCTTTTATCCAGTTGCTCCAATGAGGCTTTTTCAGTAATGAGAGCCTGTAATCAAATATAGACAAAATAATTAAAAGCTCTCGCAACATATAATAATTGGGAATAGCTAATATAACTCAGTGATCAAGGAATCCAAATATTGAATCATTAAAATGGGCAGAAGAACAACTCAATGAGAAAAGGAGATCCATAAGTATTATCTTGTATGAAAAGATTAACTTTACAACCTGTTGCCTTGATGTTTCACAAGTTCCTCCTAGGTTCCTCCACAATTGTTCCTCCTTCAGATTGACGAGCCTTCCTCTCTCTAAAATAGCATGAAGTTATGGACATGACTGTGTGATCATTCTCATACCAAAAAATACTAGTATAGAGAGTATGCTTTCTTCAGAATTTCTTCAGCAATTACCATATGTGTGTCTACCCTTGAGACTGAAACATGAGCTCAATTTATAGGGAAATGGAGGTAGTTTCAGTTCCATGAAGAGGGGAATGGATTCCTCTCATGAAGGGATTTGAGCTCCATATACCAAGGGATAAACTCCATGAGTGATGGGATAGAGCTCCATGAGTGGAGGGATAAAGCTCGAACTGATCGAGCCTCTAGAAGCTTCTAGTTGGGAGAATATTCATCCAGCTGAGCTTCTAGAATTTAATTTTTCCTTTATTTGATTGTTTATGAAGGTCCGCGTGTTTTATAAGAATAATTTTTGGGATTTGCTGTAGGCTATAGAACAAATATCTACGGATCTCTAGGAAAGAGCTAGGAAAAGTGCAAAGTTAGACTTTTAAGGGTTTTAATGAGTTTTTCTCCAATTCCAAGACTTGGTTTAGGAACATTAGGGTTTTTGACCTCTAAGGGAGCATAATATAGGCATTGATGAACCTATATAGATAGTTAAATTACATGGTGACATAATAACATGTAACAGGTTTCCCCCTAAAGTGTGAAGTCTGAGGTAGTTCTGAAGAGTGAAGTTCTTTATCATTCGAAGGATTGGATTGCGAACACGCCGATCGAAAACCTGTAAAAACATTCAAAGAAAACATATATATGTATATCATCGCTAAGGTATGCATTCCCATACTTAGATCAAAACTAACTACATGTTCTAGTACAGAAATGATTTTTAAAATTACATAAATAGTAGACGCAACCATCTGTCATAAGTAGTCTATTGTATCGTGAATAATAAAACTCCTTGTAGCCTGGATGGTGGAAACTAGATCCAAGTTCTTGAATTCTGCTTCCCGAACTAGTACGATTCTATCCATGTGATTGATTGCGTCGAAGTCGAACATGGTAGAAACCACTTGATTACTAGTCAATGATGTGAATGGTTAACAAGTGCGAGAAAAACCACCAATAATGAAAATTCCTCTCAAAGTACTCAATAAAATCCATGAAGTGTGAATGAATAATTTCCAGTCAAACACTTCACAAAATCATTTGATCGAAGTTCAATGATGCAACCTGTCGTCGAAGGCGAGAAACCTACCATTAGGGAATGCAGATCCCAAGGTACTGATAGGATTCTAGATCAACTTTCTAGATGATGAGATGTCGTTGATAGAAAGTTACTCGTCATAGGAAAGCCCATGACACGAAACCGTTAGATCAAGTCTTGAAGAAATATTTGCAAGGACTGACTCAGGGATGGTCAATGCAAATGGAGGCAAAATGTTTGCAATCAATGGTTTATTTGAACTGACTCTTGAACACATAACGACACTGTAGATGGTTTGGTAACAATTGACCTAAAGCTAATACCCATAAAACCGATTGAATAATTTCAATGTGATTTGATTAACTGTTAGACACAGGATTTTCCCAACCTAGGTACAAGTGTGAAAAAAAGTGTCATGTTCAAGAGTGGTATATTGCTTTTAAAACAAGGGTGACAACTGGATTCCTTTTCTCTTTTCCCCCCCACCATTACTGGCAAGTACCTCTTTATTTTTGACAAGCTTGATGTAATCGAACCCTAAGAAGGAGTGGTTCATTCCTCTTTGTAATCAAAAGGTCCTTTACTGTTAAATTTTAACGAGTCTAGTGTAGGAGAAAATCGGTGTTTCTTAGTTTTAGGGAGTCAGAAGAAAAATATAAGTAAACTCCATGGTTGTTCTTTTTCGTAAATTTAGTCTCTCAAGCCCAAAAAATGATAAAATAATACAAGAGAGAACTCTATTGACCATTATTAGTCAACGTATACCTTTTTCCTAAATAGTCCATTTCAGTCCAGAAAAGGTGTAAATTTATACTGAAAGGATGGCTGTTCATTTCCTTTAACGAGTTCGAATAGACAAGTACTCGATGATTTTTTCATATTTAGAGAGTCTAAAAATGGCTTAAAAGAGAACTCTAGGGTTTCACTTTTTCGTAAATTTCAAGAGCCCAAAAAAGTGATA
Organism: Pinus albicaulis; assembly: GCA_034641835.2. Classification (NCBI taxonomy): domain Eukaryota; kingdom Viridiplantae; phylum Streptophyta; class Pinopsida; order Pinales; family Pinaceae; genus Pinus; species Pinus albicaulis. The sequence goes on from CM076577.1 coordinate 477,823,439, forward strand.
AAAGTATACTCAACATTCAAAATAATTTTTCTCACCAAAAAAGTTGTATTCTGCACAAAAGCTCGAAATATTAAACATATCTGTTTCCAATAAGTAAAAACATCCAAAAATAACCTTTTAAAGTGAAAAATAAACAAAATATAATATTTTATTCATTCAAATACTATAAAAAGGAGTTTAACAATGTCATTTTCACCTTTTTCCCTCAGAGTTGTAAATTGAGAGTTTTTGGCAAAAAAGTTATAGAGTTGATAACTGGAGAACCGGCTGCTCAAATCGTGATTCGTTAGAACCACATAATCCAAAACACTCTTCTCTTCATTTCTATTACACAATAATTTGTCATCGTCCCTGCAATCCCCATCTCGCACATTGGAGGGTCATTTCTGTGACTAATTATAAGTGTCATGCCTTGCAAATACCATCATTGCATCCCTTTCCATGAGTACAACATTCCCTTTGTTGACCATTTCTTGAGCAGACCACTAAAAACACCTGTTTTTGCCTTGGCGTTGATAGCCCATTATGCCCTCGTGCCAATGAGGAAAATTAACACTGAGCCCACACCAGTTGGTGCTCTATCCCAGTTAAGCACCCATGCCAATCTGTTTATGGAAATTTTTTTAAAAGAAGAGACGAAGTTTCGATGACAACAACTTCGTGGATGAGTCATAGGGAGTGGTTCGACTGAATAACCACGGCCTTCCTCCTTTGGCCTGTTGTTTCCACCTTATGGGGAAACCTCCCAAGGGATAAAGCCTCCCTTCCACTATTGTAGGGATCCCAAACTCCTCCTCTCCTCTATAAGTATAGCAATCTTCCATTGATATGTTATTTGAACATCAGCTGAATGGCTGAATAGTTGAACGCTTGGGAGCTGAACTGGTAGGAAGGAAACTATAGCTGGGAAACTATTGAGATCCAAGCCAAACAGAATCCCATAAGAGAGAGAGCTTCATCCAGATTCCCGACAGGATTTGTTGAGACTCACTTCGCGGTAAGCCCCACCGAAGGAAGATCATAGCATCAGAGCATTTCGTTGTAATCTCCCTTTTCTCATTTATAATATAAGTGACTCTGATTTTGGTTCCATTCATGTGTTCATTTCTTTATGAAATGCAATGAATGATATCCTCTCTGACTGATATATGGTTACATGCTTTAGATTTTACGTTGTATTTCATTGTTTCCTTACATGTGTACAGGTGTTCGGACATGTTGAACAGAAGGATTGTGGCCTGTCAAGCGAGGGACGAGAAACATCATCTTTTCTTCAACGAAAACTGGGTGGGATTTGAGGTAGGCTACTCATTGCGATCTTTGTCTTTTTGTAGCTAGGAACCAATGTCATTGCGTGAATTTATTGTTGCTAGACCCGATATAGGCTAGTGGGATCGCCTCTGTCTGTAGAGGGGATTTACCTCCTCAACAAAATGGCAACTCCGCTGGGGATCAGTGGGAGTTAGTCCTTCTTCCGTTTCGGTTATTTTTTATTTATTTATTTTGATTGATTTATTTTCTCTTTTGGTTCACCCTCCTTGGTCTTAGACCCCTGTTCAGCCCCAGAGGATCAGATTTGACCTCTTTTTTTCCGAAATTTTCATCTTTTCATGGTTGGCTTGATTGGTGCGGTTTCCACCTTGGTAGTCATGCCCATTAGCACAAGTTGCTAGTTCCTCACCCACGCCATCCCCTATCTGGTGTGGATTATAGCCAGATAGTTGCTCCATTTCCTGTAGGTGCTAGGGTTTTCCCTTGTTCAGGAGTTTTTTGGTCAGTACTTTTTCTTCTAGGTTATTTTTAGATTTTTCTTGAAGTGGTGAGTCTGGTCTTGGTTGGGAGAAATTCATTGTTTTTTTATTTTCAGGCATTGGCGCCTGTTTTCAGTTAGAAACCCACACCAATTGGCCATTGGTGCAAGTTTTCAGTGAGAAATTCGTGCCAGTTGGCACTAGTTTCACCCACAAAAGTTGTGCCAATTTCAGGGTGTGTGAAAATTGTGTTTTTTTTTCCCTAAATCCTTCACCAGTGTGTCTTTTCCTTTCAGTATTTTCTCTGTATGAGCATAGATTACATTGCTCATTGTTCAGTTGAAATGTCCTCTTTCCATGTTTGCTTGATTTAAAAGGGAATGAATTCCTTGTTTTGATCTCATGCTTTGGAATTCCTCTTTGTGTTTGACCTCATATGTCTTGTCGCCTTTTGAGGAATTTTGTTACAAAGTGTTTAAAATAATGATTGCATTCTTAGTGTTTTTTTGCATCCCTTTTGCATTCATCCTTTCATTAAGGAAATTTGCATTCATTTAGTTTTCGTCTCATAGTTTTCTTTTTGTTAAAATGCATTAGCTCACATTGCATTGAAAATTATTTTTTGAGATCCATCATTGAACTTAGAGTAAATTGTTTAAATTATTGAAAGCTAAAAATCGCATTGAGTGCATTCTCTTTCATTAAAATCATGCGTTAAGTAGATTCTCATTTCATCGAAAAATGCATTGAGTGCATTCTTATCATTTGAAAAAAAAAGGGAAATTGTGCATAGATTACAATTGCATAGTTTTCAAAAAAGAGGATTTTGCATAGATTACATTGCATAATTCGCATCGTTGAATGTTTGAGATTAATTTTGAATAGTGAAAGTCATCTAGTTTGGAAAAAGTTTCGTTTTCATTATTTCTTTCTATTGCATAATTGTTTGAAGCTCTTCCCTTAACTAGATAGCATTCATCGAATTGAAAGATTTCTTTTCTCATATGGCTGCCTATAGAAGATTGTCAAATGACATGCGGTAGGCCCTAAAAATTGAAACGGAAATTGAAGATTAACTTTAAAATTTACTGAATCAACCTAAGGCAACATTGAAACATTAAGAGAATATCTAGAGGTCTAGGCTAATGACGTGTTCCGGCGTCATTAAAACTAGCAGTTGTCGCTCACCATCTGGCTTCAGATAGCGCTAGTACGGGCTTGTGCTCCCCGTACCATTGCTTATATAACGGGAGACCCCATTAGGTTGCAATCCTGTTATCCATAGGGAGCCGAGTCTGCCGCCTTGTAACCGTGATACACCAAACACATCATTCGGGGAGACTACCTGCACATACGAAAATTCCTTGTTCATTTCTGTTTCATTTGATCACCAAGGTGTATATTGTAGTTCATGGAAACTTGGTACACCTCTTACCTAGATTACTAGAGCAGTCAATTTGATCTTTACTGACTCCTTAAATTTGAAAACATCATCAAGCGCTTGTCCTTTCACGCTTGTTTTCAAACTGAAAGTGATAGAGTCATCTTCTACTCGTTTCTTGACTCTTAAAATATGAAACGGTGAATTTCTAGCTTCAACGTCATAAAATTAACCGCCCACGAAATATTCCCGGTTAAAGTTTTTGTCCTTAGTGTTTTGTTTCAAGGTCGTTTCCGATGGCATCTTTTCTGGAGTTCACCAACCAAGGAATCCCCTCCGATGGGAATCCTGGTCCTTTTCCTCCTTTTGGAAATGTTGGTGCTCCTTATATGGAAATCTTGTCCCTTCCTAGGTGAACTGTTGGGTTTCCTATTTGGTTGTTTTCAACCTCTTTGGTCCCAAATGTCCCGGCTACCATACCATCCACTCCTCTGCTTGAGCAACACCATGTTGATTCAAAGGTGGACCTCTCCCCTTCTTCGCCTATTTCTTCGTCCTCATCTTCTACTTCATCTGGTGAAAGTTTGGATTCTAGTACCTAGGTGGCTAAGAAGAAGAAGAAGAAGACAAAGAAGAAGAAGTCTGATAAGAGAGACGCTATGGCTGCAGCTACTGCTTCTAAAACATCTCCTCTCAAGAAACCATCCAAACCTCTGTGGAAAGTTAAGTTCCCTTGCATGTTGTGCCAGGGAAACCATCTTCTTTGAGATTTCCCTAGCATTCCCAAGGTGCTCGACGTATGGTCCACCAGTCGTCCGTTGTTGCCTTTGGCGTCTGGGAGTCAGGTTGGGGGCACATCTTCAGCTAGTGCTGGTAAAGCTCTTAAGAAACAAGGAAAGATTACCAATCCCTGTAAGTTATGTGAAGGGCACCATGCCATTCACCTTTGTCCATATATAGATGAAGCCAAGAGAGTTTTGGAAAACTCGACTATTTCTCCACTGTGCCTTCCGGCTGGTTACAAATAGCTTTCTTTGAGTCCTTCACCAGTTGATTCAATGATTGGTCAAGAGTCATCCTTGGTCAAACCTGCTCCCCCAGAAATTCAAATTCAGGAATCCGTTCTCGACCAACCATTGGTCATGGGATCGGTTGAGCTGGCCTCATCTATGGTGTACTAGGTCTTTTCCGTTGAGAGTGGATCTCACATCCCTCAGGTTCTTCTTGTTTCTTCAGATTCCTCAGACTTGGAGAAATATTCTCTTGTCCCTATACCTCAAGAAGCTGCTGCTCCACCGCCCGTGATGGAGGTCCCGGAGGATACCCCTCCCGACTTCGTGATGGAGATCGTGGAGGATGCTCCTTCTTATCTTGTAACACCAGGGGAAGACCATCTCGGTTCGATGGTAGCCCCCCCAAGTAGTTTGGTCACGTCCTTCGATTGGGGTCGATTCACAAGTTATCGCCTTCCATCTTATGTGCCCTTTGAGATCACGGTATAGGCCTCCCATTTGGTCGTACCCAGCACCATTATAGATGAAGGCACGTCTATTAGTATTTTATCCTCAACTACTTGGCAAGCTTTCGGTTTGCCGCCGCTTGTGCCTGTTACGCAGAATCTTTTGGCATTTAACAGAGGAACTAGTCAACCGTTAGGGATCCTTCTGAGGTTTCCTGTTACTTTGGGAGGGAAAAATGTCCATATGGATGTGATGGTTGTTCTTGGCCCCTTGGAATTTAATTTACTCCTGGGCCATGACTATACTTATGCCATGGGATTACTTATCTCCTCCCTCTTTCATGTGATGTGTTTTTCGCACCAAGGTCGGATCATGACAATCGATCAACTTGCATTCTTTGGTCCTAATATGGCAGCTAGCCCACCGTCATCCCTGGCGGATCTTTATCCGTTGGTTGTGTCATCTCCGCCGCATGTCAATTATGTGGCTACCTGTCCTGTGCCCGTATTCAGTGATAGTGCCGTTGTACATCGTGTGCTAGGGGCATTAGGTCCAAACTTCCAAGATGTTTTCCTTCCATCGGACAGGCAACTATTGGAAGCCATGACTTCTTATTCATCATGATGAAAGGTTTGTCGGAGCATAGTTCATTTTCTTGTGTCAAGCTCCTTAGAAAATGAAACAAATTGGTCGGAGCATGGTTCATCTGCTTGTGTCAAGCTCCTTAAACCATGAAACAAGGTCTGTCAGAGCTGAGTTCGCTTTCTTGTGTCAAGCTCCTTAGAAAATGAAACAAGATCTTATGAGAATAGTTATTTTAATGTGTCAACCTCGTTAAAACAATGAAACACTTTCCTGTTCAATTCGAGTCTTTGATAAGATCTCGTAAATTCCTAGTCGAGTCTTTCCCTTGATCTCCTAACTTGAACCTTCACTCCATCTGCCTTTCATATGGATTGAAGCTTGGGGGGCATGCACCTCGAATTGAGTCACCATGCTGGGGGCATGCAAAATTTTTCAAGCATAGTTCGTTTCCATTTCAAGCTTCTGTAAAAATGAAACTGGTTTCATGCATAGTTTATCTTTGTTTCAAGCTTGTGTAAAAATGAAACCAACTTCAAGAAGAGTTTCCTGATTTCAAGCTTGTGTAAAAATGAAACCTTTCCCATTTTACCTCTCGTGATTGCCATTTTATCAACCTGTTTTGTCAGATGAGCCTTGGTTTTCTCACTCCATCGTCACTATCTGCTTGGTCAATCATATGCCTTCACTTGGTTGTTTTTCCCATTCCTGAGGAACTGTTGTGATGAGTGGTCTTGTTAGCCAGCCTCTTAACCTTTATTTTTTCTGAGCAATTACACCATTACTAGAACTAGTTGATACACTTAGCACCACTCGTTCCTCCAGGAGGAGTCATCTTTTAGCTCTTTTCTGACTCTTGAAAACTGAAAATATTGCCAAGTCTCTTGCTGTTTTGAGCTCGTTAAATTGGCTACGAAATGACATCTACCCAGTATGTGTTTACCCCTTTTTCGAGCCGGGATATATTATTTATGAAAAAGGAATACCCTAGTCTATCAGGACTAGAAGGTTCTCTCAAATATAGTTTTCTACCTTTTCGGATCTATGAGACTATCTACAAAAAGGGACTGCGGGAGTTTTCTTTTCCGCTATCTTTTCAAACTCTCTAAACATGAAAACACGTTGATTTCTTCCTTTGTCAGACTCATTAAAACGTGATGACATCGGACTCCGTCACAATGACGTTACTCGATTTCCTCCTTCCTAGGGGTCGTTAAATGTACTAGGATGGATTTGTCTGAAGGAAAAACTTATATGACAAGCATATGCTATCCTATTCAAGCTTGTGTAAAAATAAAGAGGTACTCGCCAGAAATGGTGGGGAAAAATAGAACCAGTATCATTGTCGTGTCAGTAGTATGTTGCTCTTGAACATGGCACTTGTCTGCATTCGTGTCAGGTTGGGGACATCTCATCTCATTATCTGGTTGCCTCCGTGGGTTTGGATAATCTCTTTTGACCGCTGATCTACTCTTTGCCACATCACCATGACCTCATATCCGTTGATGTCAAATACTTCCAAATCCAATGTCGTGCCGTCGATATGTTCAAGAGAGGTTGGCCTCTGCAATTTTCATCCTCCCTCTAATTCTCTATTGATCTTGATTCGTAAACATCATGTTCCTCTGTCTCGCTTTGATAATGTGGGAAACACTATGGCCCACCCTCGATCAAGGTCACTTCCTATCGAATTCAGGTCATTATCTAGGAAGTTGATCTAGAGACTCCCTTCAGGTACCTTGGAGCCTGCATGCCTCAATGGCAGGTTCTTCGCATTCGACCCAAGATTTTCATTATTGGCCTTCGATTGGATGATTTTGCGGGTGTTTGATGCCAGCTCACTGTTCACATTTTGTGGATTGTACCTTTTGTAGCTTGAGGGCCATCGTCATTATTGGTGGTTTCTCTCACGTATTTTAACAACTTTCATTATTGGCTGGTAATCAGACGATGTTCTTGCATGTTCGACTTCAACTCACATATTCGCACTCTTGAAATTGTACTATATTTGGATCGAGATGGGATGCAAGACCCTAGATTTTGTCTAATACATATCCAGGCTGCGGGTTATTTTTGGATTATTATCATGTATTACATGACTCATTTGACTGGATGGCTGCGACCATACCTGAGTCTACTTGTTGATCCTTCTTTAATGGATGGCTACGTCCATACCTTGGATCCCGGTTATTGTACACTCTATTATGCATGGATGCACCCATACCACATATCATGTATCAGAGATATTAGTTGTATTTGTATTTTCAGGTTTTCCGACGGCAGTGTTTTAGTTGGGCATGTTCTCATAAAGCATTTCACCCCTCCCTCTCTCTTGGAACTCATGCTTTAGGGGGAATTTGTTACACAGTAATTTGTCACCGTCCCTACAATCCCCATATAGCACATTGGAGGGTCGTTTCTCTGACTAATTAGAAGTTTCATGCCTTGCAAATACCATCATTGCATCCCTTTCCATGAGTACAAATTTTCCTCTGTTGACCATTTCCTGAGTAGACCACTAAAAACACCTATTTTTGACTTGGCTCTCGTAGCTCGTTATGCCCTCGCACCAATGAGGAAAATTAACACTAAGCCCATGATAGTTGGCGCTCTGTCCTAGTTAAGCACCAACCCCAATATTTTTATGGAAATTTAAAAAAAAAAAGAGACGAAGTTTCGATCACAACAACTTTGTGGATGAGTCATAGGGAGTGGTTCGACTGAATAACCATGGCCTTCCTCCTTTGGCCTCTTGTTTCCACCTTATGGGGAAACCTCCCAAGGGATAAGGCCTCCCTTCCACTATTGTAGGGATCCCAACATCCTTCTCTCCTCTATAAATATAGCCATCTTCCATTGATGTGCTAGTTGAACATCAGGTGAATGGCTGAATAGCTGAACACTTGGGAGCTGAACTGGTAGGAAGGAAACTATAGCCAGGCAACTATTGAGAGCCAAGACGAAGAGAATCCCGTAAGAGAGAGAGCTTCGTCTAGATTCCCAACAGGCTTTGTTAAGTCTCGCTCCACTACAAGCCCCGCCAAAGGAAGATCATAGCGTCAGAGCATTTGGTTGTAATCTCCATTTTGTCATTTATAATATAAGCGAATGTGATTTTGGTTCCATTCATGTGTTCATTTCTTTATGAAATGCAATGAATTTTATCCTCTCTGACTGATATATGGTTACATGCTTTAGATTTTATGTTGTATGTCATTTTTTCCTTGCATGTGTATAGGTGTTCGGATGTGTTGAATGGAAGGATTGTGATCTGTCAAGCGAGGGACGAGAAACATCAAATTTTCTTCAATGACAACTACGCGGGATTTGAGGTAGGCTACTCATCGCGATATTTGTATTTTTCTAACTAGGAACCAATGTATTTGCGTGACTTGATTATTGCTAGACTCAATCTAGGCTATTGGGATCGCCTCTGTCCGCAGAGGGGATTTACCTCTTCAACAATATCTATCTAATTAAATTCCCTTTTTTGTCTTTAAATTCATTTTTTAGGGGGAAATTATGTTTAAAATTTCACTCTCGGGGGTCCGCAGGTCATGCATGCGTTACCTATGGACCCTGATAATTTTATTAAAGGAAAATTATCGGGCTACTGTGGTTTTTGTGCGGAGCTCATGCAGACGTCGGCACTGTCTCTATGCAAAAACTATGGAGGCACCGCGACTGGTTTAAAATTGATAAATTCTCTTTAAAATGGTTAAATTTTCCCACTCAAAAAGTTTCTAACCTTCGAATGTGTCCATTTGCAGACTATTTCACCATGCTAGAGTGGAGAGAACGTGAGCATGAGGATACAGACAATGAAGAAATGAACAATCCTCGAACAATGTGAGTGCTTAAAAATTGTGGTTTGTATAAGTTCTGGGCGATTCAAGGTATGAGAGCACAGGTGGAACTAATGACTTGGTTAGTGAAAAAATGGGATGTTCAAGATCAATTCTTTATCATAGGTAACTATCAGCTCGAAATCGAGCTCGAAGATATTTATTTTCTCACTGGATTGTCCAAAAGAGGAGAAAACATATCCTTGTTTGGAGCTAGACAGGGTGGCCTACCCGTTGCTAGTTACAAATAAGATTTTTGCAGTGATGCAATAGATCCAAAGGAAAATCACATAGACATAAAGACTATTTTGTGAGTTGATCTCAAAGTAATTTCATTCACAGTAACCAGGCTATGTGGAAGTTCGGCTCCACATGTAGCTACTAAATCTCAAATGTAGACCGTGGTAGAGTGTTTCAGAGGCACCATTTTCAACTGGTGCACAGTGATATTAACCAAGATGAAAGGCAAACTAACCAGAGAAAATAATGCAAAGTTTAAAAAATTTGGGTATGGCACCATCCTGATTTATTTTTCTTTGGAGAGAATCCCACTTTTCACCCCTCAGCGTATTCCAGTAGATCGTGGGGAGCCTAGAGAACCTCGTATGGTACATTGGGTTGCACTGATGGCTCGCCATGGTGGCAACAACAATTCAGTGGTTCAGTTCACTCTGGCGTACTTTATGTGGCTGTAGAACGAAGTCTTAACAATTGAAGACTTCCCTTATGTGGGTATAGATTCTAGAGGTGATCTTGAGATGTCCTTGCCTCTAGGGGCACAGTGGGACGAATCAGGTAAGCGAATCATTTTGATATGTTTTAAATCTAATTTTTATTTATTTATTGATCATCCTGTTATCACAAAACTAGACCTAATAGTTTGCTAATCAAATTAATCTCATGTAACTGTTTCAAACCAATCTTTTGATTGAGGCTTAACCTCCTCAACTTGAGAGGGCTCTCTCAAGGGTTAATGATTTTTGCTAGAAACATAGATGGCTAACTCTTTGTGGGGTAATAAGAAGATAAATGATAGATATTGGTTTTAAATCACATCATCAAGTTCACATTGGGTGTATGGAGTCAAAATAGCTTCAAAACTTTATGACCATAATGTTGATCTCTATTAAAGTAGGAAATTGTCCCCTGTTTCTAAATATAGGATCCTTTCTATTCTTGAGACACTTTGACCATCATGAAATCATCACTTCAAGGTTATTTTTTGTTAGAAACTGAAATAACACCTGCCCAAAGTCCTCCCTAAGTCCAAGTTATCCAAAACCATCATCAAACTGTTCAAAATGAGCTGAAATAAAATGTGCTACAAAAACAACACTGTTTCGTAGTGCTTTTCGTAGCGCAGCTCCTTTAACCTTTTTTCTCCAAAATTTTGATTTCTTTCCTCTAATATTATCTTCAAAAACATTTATTACATCCTCCCCAACAATTTAAAGTCATAATTCACACTTTTTCCCTTCAAATATTTATGAGAAAGAGTGAAAAAAGATGCTACAACAGTTTTGTAGCTCTTTTCACTCTTTTTACACTGTTTGCGTAATGAAACTACTGAGTGAGTAGTTTTGTCCAAATTTTTTCAAAATGGAAACCATAAATGTGAAAAAACTCAAAATAACAATGGTTTCATCAAATCAAAAAGTCACATGAACTAAAAAACACAGTTTTCATGAGGTTCCTTCTTAATTTTCAATTGATTTAGTTTTTGACCTTTTAATGATTGCCATTCTATGCCTTTGTTCTTTAAATCATATTGAATCAATTTTAGCTGCTTCTCCAAGTCCTCCACTTGATATCTAAGTCTTCTATTACCGTTTCTCAATTGAGTATTGATTACTATGACAAATTTATCTTCCTTGATGGCTGGAACTGTCCATGTAAAAAATTGTTCTGCACCGCTTGGGGTTTCAGAGCTAGAACCAGTTTGATCTTCCCATAGTGCCTTCATTATTTTGAATTACAATTTTTCAATACTATGATTCCTATCCCTCTTTTTCATCATAGAAATTTCTTGGTTTTCTAACCTCAATTCCTCCTCAAGATGTTGACACTCTGTCATTTCTTCTTTTCCCTCCATTGTTCTGTTGGCTGCATGTTCTACTGTTGATGATGAGAGATCAACCACTTCTTCAAGAAATTTATCTGTTTCTATAGGTTCTTGGACTTACTTGCTACCTTCCTTGATTTTCTTAGCATGCCTAGTTAAATGTTTCCTTGCTTGAAAGATAAAGGTTGTATATAACCTAAGTTGCGGAAGAAATATTCTATGTACTACGACATGCACCATCAGCAAAACCATTGTACGTTTGAAGGGATGCTGAAATCTTCAATATCTAGAGTAATCAAGGTAAGAAGTGATAGTAGAAAAAACAAACTTAAACTTGGCACACTTATCTAATCTAAGACACACTAACTAGAAAAATAACTAATATACAAGCGAGATCTTCACACAAGAGTCAAGCATAATATCTCTTCATATAAAGACCATTTATGGACTTATCTAAAGAGACCCTGTCATAATCAGTCAATTCATAGGCCCCTTTGGCAAGCACTCGCTTGACAATATAAGGACCATTCGACATTGGTTCGAAATCCCAACACCTGGCTTATCATTAGCTTGATCATATACTAAGACTAGGTTTCCTTCTAAAAAAACATGAGGCATAACACTTTGATCATACTGATCTTTCACATGTTTCTTATGAGCCTTGGAAGCTAATGCAGCGATGCGTTGAGTTTCATCTAATTGTGGTTAGTACAAAAATCGTTTTTCCTCTTCAGAGGTAGCTGGTAGTAACTCTATGGCTAATTGGAGTGACGGTATTTCGCATTCAATGGGTAACATAGCTTCTAAACTGTAAACTAGTTGAAAAGGAGTGAACCTTGTAGCAGTTTTTGCTAGTGTTCGGTATGCCCAGAGTTCCAAAAAAATCATGGTATGCCAATTCAATTTTTGAGTTCCGATAATCCGCTTGATCATGGTGGTTAAAAATTTATTAATGGCTTCAACCTGACCATTAGCCTACGGGTAATGTGGAGTAGAGTTATCATGGCGTAGGCCAAGCTGATCAGAAAGTTCGGTCATCATTTTATTTTGAAAATGAATCCCATGGTCAGTGATAATAGCTTGGGGTACTCCAAAATGAGCAATCACATGATTTAATTCGAACGTAGCTGTAGCTTTTTCATCTGCCGTGAATGTAGGCATTGCCTCGGCCTATTTGGTAAAGTAATCTATAGTGAGAATAATATACCCATGCCCCCCAGCCAAGTGAGGGTTACATGTAATGAAATCAATTTCCCATTTCACAAAAGGACCAACAACAATTATGGGGTGAAGAGGAGCTGGTGGTGCATGCATCTTTCGATCAAGTATTTGGCAGTTGTGGCATTTCCAGACTGCAAGAATGCAATATTTGAATAATAACAGCCAAAAATATCCAGCACGCAATATTTTTTGGGCTGTGGTATACCCAGACATATGACCACCACACGCTCCAGAGTGGCAGTCATTCAAAACCCTTTCAGTGTCTTCATGAGTTATACAATGTTGAAAAACACAATCCGCACCATGACGATAAAGTGTGTCTCCAACAATATTGTATTGCTGAGATTGGTAATGGATCCTCCTTGATTTGAACGTGAAATATCAGAGCAAAAGGTTTGGGTTTGAACATAAATGATAATATATCTATACCATGGATCTAAAGTAATGACAAGAAACAAAGATTCATCTTCAATTGGATGCTCTACCACAGTTTCAGTCTCAGTATTGGGAAAATCGTACATAAGTTTTGCAAACGGCAATGATTTATTTGATTTAGATTTCTTGAATTCCAAATCAAACTCTTGTAGGATAACAATCCATTTGGAGTATTTTCCCCCAAGTAATTTTTTTGTCAAAATTTACTTCATTGGGTTGCAATTATATATCAAAGTTGTCTTTCATAACAATATGTAAGGAAAAAATCTTTGAACAACTTTAACTGTTGCCAAGGGAAATTTCTCCACATGCGAATATTTAATTTCGGCCGAATTCAAATTCCGACTTAGATATTAAATCACATGCTCATTGTGAAATTCATCCTCTTGAACTAAAACCATTCCCAATGGTGGAATTAGAGGCTGCTAGATATAAAAATTAGTCCTGGTTGTAAGTGGGTGGATGCAATTACAATGCATGGGCTAACGTGTGTTTTAGAGCATCAAAAGATCGATCATAAATCTCATCCCAAATAAAAGGAACATTCTATTTCAACAATCTAGTAAAACCTTTTGTTAACTCATCATAGTTCGGGATAAATCTATGCTTAAAGTTTTCTTTCCTTTGAAAACTTTGGAGTTGGTGAAGCATGGAAAGAGGAGGTAAATTTATGATGGCCTCAACCTTTGAGGGATCGACATGAATGCTGACTTTGGAAACAACGAACCCTAGTAATCATCAATATTTCACACAAAAAACACACTTGTGTGGATTTAAACGAATCTTGTAATGCCTACATCTCATAAAAATTGCTTGTAAGTGATTAGGATGGTCGTCCCTGTGCAATGAGTCAGCAGGTAAATCATCCAGGTAAGGTTGCACAATATGTTTAATGTCATGAAAAGAATAAGACATTTCCCTTTGAAATGTTGCACCAACATTATTTAATCCAAAAGGTAGTTTACAATAAGAAAATGTTCCCCAAGTACAAATGAATATTGTTTTTGTTTGATCAGCAGGGAGTATGTTTATTGATTATATCCAGAAAATCTATCCATAAATGAAAAAAATTCATTTTGGCACAATCATCAATGGTTTGGTCAATATAGGGGGTAGGATAATTGTCTTTTGGACATGCTTTATTAATATCCCTATAATCGACCCATACTCGTATAGTCCCTTATTTCTTGGTAATAAGAAATATATCAGATACCCAATCTGTTAATGGGATTGGATAAATAAATCCTTCTCACAGTAGTTTTTCAACTTCAGCTTTAATAGCAGTAGCTTTTCGTGGATGTACCACACGTAATATCTGTCTAATAGGCTTTGCATCCGAGTGTGTCTTTATTTCATGAACGATAATCTTTGGATCGATTCCTAGAATTTATTCGTAGGACCAGGAAAATATGTTACGGAATTCTTTAAATAGATCTATATATGTATTAATTTCATTCATTGTATAAGAAGCACCTATATGAATGTTTTCAACAAATCCAGGTTTAACTGATATGTCAATAGGAACAGTTGTAGAAATGTTTCCCAAATTAATCTCAGAATCTGAATTTGTAACTGATATGGGATTCTGTGGTTCATTGACATAATCAATTATAAAAATAGACGAAAAATAATTTTCAAACCTATCAATTTTAGGTAAAAACGAAGATCTAGGATGTAGATCATCCCAAGGTAATTCATCCATAGACAAAAATTCTCGAATACTTTCATCAGTATAAAACACTTGTTGAAAAGGATCGGAAATAGATGTCAAGGTTGAACTTGATAGTGAAGAAGATTTTTCGGTGATCACATTCATTGGATCAAGATTAGTTGAAAATGTGTTATAAAATGACTGTACTACTTGATATTCCATTTCAAAAGGACTCAAATGCATCTCGCCATTAAAAGAATCCATTTTTGACTCTAAAGGCACTATCCAAGGGTCATCGAATGGAATAGTGCTCGATGAAATCATATTGATGTTGGAAATATTATGTGGTACGTTGGGTGGAGGCATAGAGAAAGTTCCCATAAAAGAAGAGTCCTTTACTAAACCTACTCCAACATCTTCATAGGGAATAGTCAATTTTCCAACATGTTGGATATTATCTGTAAAAGTTGGGCCAGACGAATAATATGATAACTAATCGAAATTCACAATATTTCCTTTATGAGGAAACATGATTAACCGAAAGACGAATGATACAACAACAGTCATGGCATAAGACCAACTTCGACCCAAAAGGAGGTTGTAATCCAGAGGGGCATCAACTACTTCCACATCTAGATTAACAATGTTTCCTTCTACTTCTATAGGTAGATCCTGTAAAATTCCAAATGGATGGAATCCTCTTCCATAACAAGCTTTAAGGATTGTCAGAGATTTTTTGAGTGTTGGAGAATCAAGATTTTTCAAAAAATTTAATGACATTATGCACGTGGATTCCCCCTCATCAATTACAGTATGAAAAACTCGTGTATTTTTTACTAATACTGGAATCTGAAAATCCATCTGATGAGGGAGTCTTGGTGTAAAATTTTCTAAATCGAAGATCATGAGGTTAGAATCCTGAAGATATATAGATGCAATAGCTGATAAAAGTAATTTACTTTGTGCTAGACATGATTGTAGCACTTCTAAGGCTGACATTGCTAAAGGATAAATCACCAAGTCTTCAACAATGTTGTAGTTCTGAGCAGCTCTCGCATGTGGGTTGAAAGCTGATTTTCGAAGTACACCTTTAGCAGGAGGTTTAATTACTAGATCAATATTAGGTTTCTCGATATGAAGTGGATCAAAAAATGAAGGAGATGTAGTTGGTGTTGAATTAGAATTTTCTACCTCTTTACTAGTAGCAGGATTTTTACTTCCATAGTCTTGTGATTGGGTCGCAACCATAACCTAAGACATCATTAAAATATCTACTGATGAAAGTGAAGAAAATACTATCATTTTGCTATCTTGAGTAGGAAAAGGATCCTTCAAGACAGTGGGTGTGGGTGAACCTTTGACGAATTTAGAGACCTCAGACCGATGCGGGCACTCTTTAGTAAAATGATCCTCGTCAAAGATAAGATAAGGATAACGAGGTTTTCGTTTATCATTAGATGGTTCAGTATTTTAGATTTTCTCTTTGGGAGATGAAGTCTATTTACTTTTATTATTACCTTTATTCTTATTACCAGTTTTGGTTTTAGTTGTAGATGAATATACAGTATGAATGTTGGAAGAAGTTTCAAGGGAAGAACCTCCTTTCAGTGAATCTAGTAAAGTTATGATAGGAGACGTATTTTTTTAAGAATTATTATTACTTTTATTTGTGTTAGCTAAACCAATTGCACCATCTGCAACATGAGACCATGAAGGAGTTACAGTTATTTGACCAGGACGTGGTAAGTCAGGAATTTTTTCGTATAAAGTACCAGATTGCGTATATACTGGGTCTAAGTACTGAGCTTGAGAAATGACGTGTTCTTCAGTATCAACTCCTCCCTTATCCACATCTTCAGTGATCTTTGGAAGTAATGATTTGATGAACCATTCTACCAAGATCTGATCCATAATAAATACTTTCACTAAACGTCTTCTACGTCTCCATTCATGTATGTGATCTGATATGTACGTAGACGTAGATTGGTTTAATGAAGTCAATAATTATGTGCCATTGTTGTATCTGACTGGCAACTAAAAGTGGGTTAATAAAGTTGTTGCTAAAGCGTTGAAATTGTTGAATGAGCCACCTGGTAGTTCAATATACCATTTTGCAGCTAAAACTATCAGTGTTCTCTGAAACAGTTGTAATCGAATGGAATCATCAATCAAAGAGTTGGATGCGCACCAAAGGTGGTAATTCATGACATGGTTTGAGTGGCCCTCTCTTGATTTTCCTTCAAATTTAGGAATATCATTGGGCAACTTATTTGGAATTGGTGGCCAATACAGAAGATAATAGATTGGATCATTTGTCAGGCACAAAAAATCAGGTAAATCCAAAGTTGAAATGAATGGAAACTGACAGTTAGGGTCTTGTTGAGAAAATTGATAACCTTGCGGAACTATACTAGTACCAAGAGGAGGATATCCATGATAGTCTAGAATAGCCTGTGCATTTGGGATTGGAATGCCTCTCGGATAACTAGGATTAGCCGGAGCATATTAGGGTTGATCTGGTATCTGATACATGTAACCAGGGTATGGTTGATGTTGGTATATTGGATTTTGTGCTATAGGCCCATATTGATACTGCCCTTCATACGGTTGATAAAAAAACTGAGGTTGGCTTGTTATAATTGTACTTGTACCAGATTGTCCCGTAGGCATCTGAACAGTATTCTAAAATGTCGGTCCAGGTTGTGGTGCAGAAATTACAGGGATTTGTTGTGATACTTGAGGGGTTGTAGAAATAGGGGTTGCAGAAACTCTAGGGATAGGTGTGGTAGCTGGAACAGAAGTTGGTGCAACAGTTTGAGGTGGTGTTCTAGGTGTACTTGGACCAGGATGCTAAACTGTACCAGGTGCAGATACTTGTGGTATAACTTGAAGCATAGGTTGGACAGGTTGCTAGATTTGACTATAACTAATTGGCTGACTAGGTTGATTATAGGGTACTTGCACGTTAGGTTGAAAATTCTGTTGAACTTATGATGGATCCCACACTGTTTTTACTCCAAGATATGGAGGTCCCATTGAAGTTTGTGTTTCATAAGATGGACCATAACCATGTTGATAATTTGGAACGTATGTTTAATAGTTGGCTGGATAATTCCCACCTCCTTGAAACAATTGTTGTTCTGGGTAGAACTATGGCCCTAAAGGAGGTTGTTGTCCTTGGAAAGACGGTTGTCCTAGTATAGGGTACTGTCCTTGAAGAGGTTGCGGACCCTTAAATGAGTACTGCCCTTGAGGTTGAGGTATGTACTGACCTTGAGGTATGTACTATCCCTAAGGTATGTACTGTCCTTCAGGTTGCCCCCCAGGCAGTAAATTACTAGTTTGAGGTTTCCCCCCAGGCAATAAATTACTACCTTGTGGGTCAGGGTTGGGAATATTTCCAGACATCATGTAAACATGTTCCGCGATCAAATTTTCGGTATGTGATTCATTTGGACCAGGTGATGATATAATTTTGTCAGGAGAAGGAGCTGCTCCTGAAGAGTGTGAGAAAACGAATGTTATCTCGCAGGAACATACAGACCACCATAAAAATATGATTCTGGTGATGTAGAAAACATGGATGACTCAATAGACATGTTTAATGTAGGTCTATAACCTCTTGGTCTGGCGTAAAAAGGAATTTGGGGTGACGAATAGTTTAGACCAGTATTGTGTAGAAAGTATGTTAACTGAGAATACCAAGGATCTTGTTTGAAATGGCTATAGTAAATCGATTCACGTGGCCTAAGATCTAAATATTCTTGATGTGAAGGAAGACCAACTTCTTCCTCTATGTGAGTAACTTCTTCAATACTAATGAGACCGGGAGGAAGGTTTTTAGTGATGCGATACTTCACTCTTGGTGAATCAAGATGACAAGGGGTTGGAGTGATGAATTCTAAAGTAGGCTCAGATGTAGCAGGTTCAGTTTCTGGTTCAGAAATTTCAGGCTCAGTAGCTGATAATTCACTAGTCATGGAAGCAAGTTAAACTAGTTCAAAAATTGAAATTTTCCTTTGAGAACTCTCTGCTATTTTAGGTTGATCTACTTCCTATTCAGTATGAATAATTATTGATTTTTCCTCCTGTTTAGTTGATACAGTCCCTGATGTTTCTCCTTTACCAGATTTAAGCTTTTCTAACTGGCTTGGTGTGTACTCAGGGGGTTTCCCCTGCATTCTACTTGATTGTCTAGGTAATTCAGCCATGATTAAAAGTCTTAACACACGAAATCAAAGAAAATTTCAAAAAAATTCCTAAAGTATCTAAGGAAACAATCAAATTGATCACATGCCTACAAAATATAAGAGAGAAATCCACACACAAACAGTAGATTCCCACACTAAAAGCACTAGTTGGTGATGAAATCCAACGTCGTAGAATTTTAATGCAGAAATGGCAGTTGGAACAGTTACCCTGACAACTTTCTTAATGAAACAGTCTGGTGCAAGTTTCTCCACTTAAACCATCTCGAAGTGAAGAGAACCCTCTGGAAATTCCAAGTGAGTCTAGTCGACGTTTGCTCCAAGTACAGTGGGCCTTCCCTCCATCGTCACCTTAGGAAAAAATCCTAAATTTTATAGCCACTAAGTTCACCAACGGGAAAAAATAAACCTGGGGGAATAGTCTACGATCTGATATACACGCAAGGGTAGAGTAACTAGCTCAATCCCCTTGAAGGCTCCTTGAGATAATCCAAGGTTTACCGACAACTGACCCCAGGCTCCTGGACAATGGTCTATCTGAGGTTTACCATTTTTAATATGTGCACATCTTATATCTTTCCCAATGAGATAGGTATGATTACCTCACTAGTTCAAACATGATCTTGTGCTTGACTCTTTTAGGAAGAGCTTCCCAGAGCATACATGCTACAATTGGATTTTTCCTACCACAAGATAACTACTTGTTTGTTTGAACTATCTTGGAATGTTAATTACAACCTGTTCCAAGACACTAGCTGGAGCTATATTGGTGGAAAAGAGCCCTAGAAAATGTAAAAAATATCTATATTAATTTTATAAAAGCATTATTTTTAATTTGGTTGTTTCTTAAGACAGAAGGTACGGAAGTGAAACTTTGATGATGTTTAATGAACTGACTCAAAAATACACTAAATGCATCTAAATGATAAGTGCAACTCTTTTATTTTCAATGAAACTTATTTAAGGGAAAGATTTTAGAGATTTAACAATTTTCAAAAGCACCAATTCTTTCTCTCATAAACAAAAATATTTGAAAAGAAGATGATTTCTTTGAGAAGTCAATTTCATAAAATGATCAATTACTCGTTCGAAATGAAATTAGATTAGATCATAAACTACAAATAATTTAACAAACCATTTTCAAAAATAAAACCATATCTAAAACTCCTAAAAACATAAAATTCAAAACCAACAGAAAAAACTCTAATTTTGAACTCTATCTAGAAAGTTTTGAGGATGTTTCCGCTTAGTTTGTGATCGAACCAAGAATAATTTCTTCTTATCTCAACAGAAATCAAAACATCCAACAATGGTTTAATGTGAAATTTGTGCCTTATCAAGCTAAAAGCTCTTCTAAATTTGCAAATGAAAATGAAACTCAATTTTCATAAAAACAAGGTTTGCAACAAGTTCAATGACTCAACAAGAAAAAGACAGCATACTGGTCAAATAAGGAATATGAAAGTTTCTGATATGGATCAGCAAGAAATTAGGGAAAACACCCAATCATAAAATGAAAATCAGATGAAAAATCACTCAAACACAAAAAATCGCTGAAAAAAATTTACACTTAAGACTTTGATAGTCAAGACAAGTTGGGGAAAACACAGAGAATCTGGTAATCTAGCTTCTAAAAAGATAATTCTTAATTTTTACAAAGTATTTCACAAGTCCATAGGTTCTAATGGAGAACAGAGCGGTACCACACTGTTCTAAACTAAAAACCGCGGAGGCTACTGCACTATTTTTAAATAAAAAATGTGGAGGCCAGGAAAAGTATAGAAAAAATAAAAATTCAGATTTTCTTTTCAGGGATTCTGGTAAGTTATCCACCCAACCTAGTTTTATAATAATAAAAATAAAAAAAATATTTAAAATTCAAACTGAAAAATAAAAATGAAAACTAAGTTCTAATCCCCAGCGAAGTCACCATTTTGTTATGTGTATAAATCCCTCTTGCGGACAAGAGCGATGTCCCTAGTATCCTACGGATAGCTAGAAACAAACATCCATTTCTAAATCGTTTTCTCTAGATAATTTGCAATTAAAAATTATTATAAACAAAGAAATAGGATATGCCCCTACCTTGAAATCCGATGTTCAGTGCAGCCTTTTATCCAGTCACTCCAAAGAGGCTTCTTGAGTAATGAGAACCTGTAATCAAAGACAGACAAAAGAATTAAAAGCACCTAAAACATATAATAATTTAGAATAGCTAATCTAACTCAGTGATCAAGGAATAAAAGTATTGAATCATTCAAATAGACACAAGAATGACTCAATGAGAAAAGGAGATCTATATCTATTATCTTGTATGAAAAGAGTAACTTTACAACCTGTCACCTTAATGTTGCACAAGTTCCTCTCGGAGTCTTGAATAATTGTTCCTTCTTCAAATTGAGGAGCCTTCCTCTCTCTAAACTAGCATGAATTTATGTACATGAGTGTGTGATCATTCTCATACCAAAAATGACTAGTATAGAGAGTATGCTTTCTTGAGAATTTCTTCAGCAATTACCACGTGTGTCTACCCTTGAGACTGAAACATGAGCTCAATTTATAGGGAAATGGAGGTAGTTTCAGCTCCATGAAGAGGGGGATGGATTCCTCTCATGAAGGAATTTGGGCTTCATATACCAAGGGATAAACTCCATGAGTGATGGGATAGAGCTCCATGAGTGGAGGGATAAAACTCGAACTGATCATACCTCTAGAAACTTCCAATTGGGAGAATATTCGTCGAGCTAAGCTTCTAGAATTTAATTTTTCCTTTATTTGACTGTTTAAGGGGGTCTGCATGTTTTATAAGTAGAACGTGCAAGATGTATCATAGGCTATAGAACAAATATCTTTGGACCCACAGGAAAGAGCTAGGAAAAGTGCAAAGTTAGACTTTTAAGGGTTTTAGTGAGCTTTTCTCCAATTCCAAGACTTGGTTTAGGAACATTAGGGTTTTTTACCTCCAAGGGAGCATAATATTGGAAATGATGAACCTATATAGACAGTCAAATGCCATGGTGTCAAAATAACATGTAACAACTTAGCAACATCCCTCCTCCTTCTAGAATATAAATAAGAAAAAAATATTGCAGAAAATAATTTCAGCTATCCAGGATTCGCAGTATAGGAAATTTTCTAGAGTTCTTTGATTTTTTAGTTTGCTGCCATGAATATTCACACTTTGGATCCTTTAGAGAAGCTTCTTTGATATATTTGTAAAATTTAAATTCCACTTCACTATAATAAATTTCATATACACAATGCAATTTCCTACCTAGTGCATCAACTACATGGTTCTTCTTCCCTTTAATATTCCTTATTTCAAAGTCAAATTTGCTTGGAAAAGTAGTCTACCTATCCTAGCGTGCATTTAAATTAGGAAGCTTAAAGAAACTGAGAAAACTACCATGATCTGTCATTAAAATGAACCTTTTCCCCAATAAATAATGTTGCCATACCTTCAAAGCGTGAAATATTTTAGTTAGCTCCAAATTCTAGGAAAAATACCTCTGTTCGTGTTCCTTCAACTTATGTGATTCATAAGAGATTACTCTACCTTCTTGCACAAGAACTCCCCTACACCTTCTTGGGAAGAAATTGTGCAATCTGTGAATTCTTTCTCTATATCCGCAACTTTTAGCAATGGAGTCATAGTAAGTAAGTGTTTCAATTTATCACATTGGCACTCTATTTCCCACTTGAAAGCTCTTACCTTCTTCTGAAAAGAATTTATAGGGTGATAAATTCTAGAAAACACCTCTATGAAATGGCAATACCTAGCCAAACCCATAAAATAATGAATATATGCAATGCTTCTGGGGCTAGGACATTCCCTGATGGTTTTAATTTTCTTGGGATCCACATATATACCTTAAGAGGAAATGATGTTCCCTTATTACTGAATTTGATCCCCATAAAAATAACATTTGTTTTGTTTACAACATTATCCAGAGATGTTCCTTATGCTCTTCCAAATTCCTTTAGTAAATTAGAATGTCATCAATGAAAATTAGAACATTTTTTTCCAAATGGTGATGGAAAATACCATTCGTCAGTATCATAAATATTTCTAGATCATTACTGAGCCTGAATGTAAAACAATGAATTTGTAGTCACCATAATGAGTCTTAGATGTTGTCTTGCAGATGTCTTCCTATTTTGTTGTTATCTTATGATACCCTGAATGATTCGGAGGATCCAAAATATGCTAAAATATTTAGAAAAATCTCAAAATTAAAAGTTCTAAAATGCATATGAAGTCAAGCTCAATGTGTAGTTCTCATTTCATTTATTCCAACGTAACTTAAATGAGCAAAAACATACATCATATGCAAAAGTTATCCAAGGTCAAAGTTCAGGTCCAAACATCGAAAAAAGTCAAAATTAAATATGTCAAAGTCAACATTCAACGATCATGATTCTGGAAATCGATGCTCGATGTGAAAGGATTCGACAGGTAGTGTTCTAGCCTCATGTTTCTGATCGAAACATGGCCCCTTCAGGTTTTGACAAGTTTCATTGTATGGTTGGTGGATGTGGACTAATGGAATTGAGCCACATGACCCAATCATAGGGTGACACGTGGACCAAAAAGAGGGCGGCATGTGGCCCAACTCTAAGTTGCCACATAGCCCTCTGAAATATCCAAAAATCTATTACCAACCAAAGTGGAGTAGATGATATTTGACCTCCTAACCCACTAGAAGAAAATCTTAAGGCTTATCACTAGGCCAATCAAATGAACCTTATTATTTATGCTTCACAAATTTTATATCAATTATAATAGTCGAAATTTTGGGGGAGAGGTTGGCATAGCCCGCCATTTTCGGCAACCCACCAAACTTATCTATGGATAAGCATTATGCCAAACTAAGTATATACATCACATGATAAAAAATTGTGCCACCATATCACAAAACCATATTGTATACTTATTATATGCCCAAAAAATAATCAAAAAAATCACACCCTTTGTGTATTAAACATCAAGCCTCCAACTTTTTAAGAAAAACTCTCAACCAATCTGACTGTTGAGATTCAACAAGAATATCCTAGTGAAAATTAAGAACCTACACTAGGATGGGGCCTCACGCTATTTTTAGGTGTATGTATATTTATAGGCGTATGTGTATATCTATTTATAGATGCATGTCTATGTTTATTATCCCTTTATTTAGATGGACAATAAGCTGTAATCTATTCTCAATGTGGACTTGGAAATAGTTAACTAAAGTGGAAAATCAGTTAGCTAAGTGAATTTTCAGTTAAGAGGTTGGTTGGTGGGGCACCATTTTTTAATGAGCATGCATGTTTGGCGATTGATGCCACTTGTAACGGTTATATGAAATCACATGTCCCATATATCTAATTAATAGACACATATTCTTCAATAGCCAATATAGGGGCATATAATTCAATAATAACCCTATCTCATTCATCAACGCTGTTTTTTAATGAGCACACATGTTTGGCGATTGATTTCACTTGTAACACTTATATGAAATCACATGTCCCATATATCTAATTCATCCCTAAATATGATTCAATAGCCAATATTGGGGCATATAATTCAATAATAACCCTATCTCATTCATCAACACATATAATTACTTCAGTAACCAAGATAGTGCCTGAAACTCCATAACCGGAGCCATAGAGGTGAGACCAAGATTGTGATATTCATTTGGCATCTTCCCAATTGATAATGATATATCCCATGACTTGGAACAACAACTCATGAAATATACACTTTTGATATATCCCATGACTTGGAACAACAACACATGAAATATACACTTATCATAGATAGAGGAGATTGCAGCGTGTTGAAGCAAAATTGTTGGGTCGTCTTCAGGAAAATGAATGAAGAATTAAGAAAGAAACTTGTCGTGTCTCCATGGATACAACTCCCAAATGGAATTGGTAGTTATAATCACCTGAGTGGACATGACCTTTTGAAATAACTTATAGGTAGAAATTGAATGCTTGTGGAATATGGGCTGCGAAGACATTTGTGATCCTTTGCTTAATGTTTTGCAAAACAATTTTGCGCTTGCATATATGGTTACTAGAACACAAACAATGTCAGCAATGGATTTCCACACAGTTTTGACAGACATCGTGGTTTCATTTGGACCACGGTTTTACCTAACATTTCACTCTTAGCCGATTGTGCAGGTTTTGGAGAATGAAGGTAGCAATTCTTCCAGTGGTACCGATTGTTGTCAATGAGTACTCTAACCTTCCCTGAAGTATTCTGACTCCAAGTGAGAGAAATTGGGCTAGAACATAGAAAAATTGAGCTCATCCTTGCTTGATCCAATCAAAGTGTGGAAAATGAATCACAAATATAAGGTAACATGCATAGTGGGTCAGTATGAAAATTGACCATGGGTCATTTATTTGTAGGGCAGTCTGTTGGTGATGGAATCGGCACTTGGACTGTAGAAAGCACCTAACCACACACATCCTAATCTCAAAGGAAATTTTAATGATTTTTTTTATGGGGTTGGTAGATGGTATAAACTCTAATTCACTGAAAAGAGATTTCATTCAAATCCATAGTTCTACTGATGAGGGTATTGGAATATGAAGTGGTAGCAAAGTGCAAGTTTGTAGCCTATGATGAGAGGAAACTGTGAGATATGAAAGGAAATAGTATTTCTATGAAATATAAATCTACTGCATTTATTAGAAGTTAACAAAAGTATTAGTTTGACAACATTCCTTTGAGAGAAAGCTATTTCTAGTCTGTCAAGATTCTCATTGAAATATCATGAAGAATAACTATCATGAATGATACTCTTTTCCACTACTATAATATTCATTTCACCAGGAATGCTCACTATGTGAGACTAACAAAAATTGATAAAACACATTACATGCTTAAGAGACTAATAGGAACCCACAATAGCATAATAGTTTGCAAACTGTAACTGAAAGAAAGGAGATATGGAAACACAAGTAAAGTAGACAATACACATAGAAAATTGGTAATAGGTCCTCAATAGTATCATTCCATTTCATTCATGAAATTATTACAGATCATATGATTCAAATTATAAAACCATAAACCAACCCTTTTTACATAGCAGTTTATCACATATATACAAAAATAATAAACTTTCATATCCACAAGAGGAGTAAACCTGTTCCCAAAATTTATTACGATCTCATGCAAGAGATGAGGCTTATCCTAAAACTTTAATACAAAGTGCTATGACATAATGAAAATAAAAACATCAAGGCTAACAATTCGAAGTGGTTTGTATGATGTGGCAATTTATGGGAAGACTCCTCTTCTGTTCTGGTGCAACCAACTCCATAAAAAGTGTAAACAACAGTGAAAATGGCGTGTGGTTTTTCCTTGAATGTTTCTTGGTGCCCGGTAGAAGCATGTTGGTACTGAGAATAAAAGTAGAAATTTTTTTCAAAGAAACTCTGCTGTTGTACCGTTTTTCCTCTCCTTTTTGGTGGAAAACCCTTTGTAATGGCGGAAAACCTGAAACTTTTTGGATAGAATGGCAGAGGTTCATTTGATGAGAAATTACAAAGAAAACATTTGAAAAATGTTTAATTGATAGGGGATACATGGAGCATAATGAATGATAAGCGAGGGGATAAAACTCTTAGACATATATCACAAATGAAAATCGGGATCAGAGCATTTAAAATTAAGACACAAATGGGAAAAAATGTGATTTTACGATGGGGTGATCTCGTGGCGAAGAAGTGAGACCAATCGCAGATCACGCATTGGAATTTTTAGTATGAAATGAAGGATTTAAATGTTAAAATTGGTGAAGTGCGATGTGCGATGAGAACATAGGTGACATTGCATAACAAAAAGTGGGGTCACCCACAAATTTCACATCAGAAGTTTTAAGGAATTACCTCTCCTCTTTTAACGTTATCTTGTATCATATGCAATATGCACTGGAGCACTGTGCCAACACGTGGCCGCCCTCATCCCCGCATCACAATATATATCATTTAACTTACAAAGTATTAAAACATAATTATATTAATTGTCGATGTGTGAAATCACTTTGTTTTTTATTTAACCTCCATCGTTGATCTTTGCCTGGATCTAGCGATCTTCACTGCACATTCTTCTCCGCATCTACCACCTTGTTGGTCAATTTGTTTTATTCAGGAAACGCTTTGCTTTTAAAGAACTCTGGTTGCAATAATGTCCACGATGCCTTGATTTTCTTTCTTTGAAAACTGAAACTACTTACTCGAGGAGTGGTCTCTATTTACTTGTAGCCTCTTTATTGAGATAACCAAAATCTCAGTGAAATAGCTGCGCTTTTCACTGTGTGGAATATATGACTTTCATTTATGAGAAATAGCTACCCCTTTACTACAGTATTTTTTTGACAATGAAATTGCAACAAAGGTAGATATAATTCTAGACCAAATTACTGCAACTTTATTACCCAAACAATGACTAACCTTCAACACCAACATAAGTCAAAATAGAGATTTTAACTTATTTTAGGACTCTAAAACACTATGACACCTATTCACTTAAAAATACCTTGATGTTGGCACTCTTCTTATCCTTTATTGTAAATGAATCAACCTTTGGACATGGACTAGGACATTTAAAAAAAATGAAAACAGTGACACAATGGCGATTACACCATTAACATTTTCAGTGCTAACAGTGGCTCCTATTGGGGATGATATGCCTCCTACGGGCTATCAAGAACTATAGTTCCAGTGCCTTGTCTCTCCAACCAACGATATTGCTTATTAACTCAGAAAACCAGCATGCCTAGCCATTGGGTAATGGATTCAAAATCATCATTTCAATTCTGAAACTTATTTCTCCAAACTGAAGCTGGATTCAAGCTAAAACCTGGAATCTAACTTTCTATAAAAAAGCTCAAAAAAATGAGCTTATTCATTCCTTTACCTCTAATCGGATTTGAATGGAAATATTTATGAAATATGAAACTGGTTGTACAACCATTCAAACAACTGAAAAATATCATATCAATTCTGAATCTTAAAGGTAGAACTGAAAAAACCATATCATAGCATAGAGCACTCATGATGAAAATAATCACAATGCAGGATACTCATAAAGAATTGAATGTCTGCACTATAATAAGTGATCCGGATTTATGCAGGAATGCAACAAAATACACATATAACCACAAATACAAATATGCAAGGGAAATATCACTTCATTTCATTTATATCAAAGAACTTAAATTTTCTTACATACAGAATGGAATTAAACTAGCTAGGGTGCTAGTAGCAAATCTCTGAGAAGAGATGTGGCGGCTACAGACCTCTGAACTGTGTTACAATGAGACTTGAGGGCCTATTTATTATTTAGAAAACAATGGAGAACTCTAAATGTCCAAAAACCTAACCCTCGGAGATGAAGAGCCAAAACTATGGGACCCGTTTGGGTAAATTGGTGTTTCAACTTCCTGGGGTCGTAACTTTGGCATACTATCTCTGTTTGACGCACATGATACATCATTATAAATATCTATCCAAGGACTACAATTGTTTCCATAAACATTGATTTCGGGACATAATCATATTCACTAGGCGCGATGCCCAAAAAATGTTGTTTAGGGCCTCAAAATGGCTCCGGAAGTTCAGGACCTGAAAAACTGCTAAAAATAGTAAGTTGTGTTGCAACTTAAAAACTGAAATAACTGATGGTGCGGGTTCAAATGGAATAGGTGGGTGGCCACCAATATTCACCTGGATTATTAAGGCCCAAAAATGGCTCCGGGAGTGTAGGACCCGAAAACCTACTAAAAATAGTAAGTTGTGCTGAATGTGAAAAGCTACAAGAATTGATCATGCGGGTCCAAATGGTATAGGCGGGTAGCCACCGATATCCACCTGGATCAAGGAGACTCCAAATCATTAGCTACTGAATGATGAAAAAAATTAAATGCTACCTTTACAATGATGGCCCTTTCAGAATTCCAAAAGGTGTAGCTAGTTATCCAAAACTTCCACTGAAAATCTGGTCTTTGCATCCCCATGAAGTCACCACTGGATCCAGGACAATGGAGTCGCCAAGTGAAAAACTACAGACCTCTTAAATTTATCAATTCTTGTTCACCTTCAAGAATTGATCTTCAGCAATTAAAACAAGATACTCGGGAGAATACTTCATTTCAAGACCTTCGTATTTCGACGCACCAAAAGATGTTGGCATTGGAATCAGCACTTGGACCACTTCAAGCACCTAAATAGACACATCCTAAACTCTAAGGAAATTTTAATGATTTGTTTTATTGGGTTGGTAGATGGCATAAACTCTGATTCACTGAAAAGAGATTTCAATCAAATCCATAGTACTACTAATGAGGGTATTGGAGTCTGAAGTGGTAGCAGAGTGCAAGTTTGTAACCTATGAGGAGAGGAAACTATGAGATATGAAAGGAAACAATAGTTCTTTGAAACAAAAATCTAATCCATTTAGTAGAAGCTAACAAAACTAGCATTTTGACAACATTCCATTGAGACAAAGTTATTTCCAGTCTGACAAGAGTCTCATTGAAATATCATGAAGAATAACTATGTGAGACTAACAAAAACTGATAAAACACATAACATGTTTAAGAAACTGATAGGGACCCATAATATCATAATAGTTTGCAAACTATAACTGAAATAAAGGCGATATGGAAACACAAGTAAAGTAGACTTTACACTTAGAAAATTGGTAATAAGTCCTCAATAGTATCTTTCCATTTCATTCACAAAAAGATTACATGTCATATGATTCAAATTCTAAAACCATCAACCAACGCTTTTTACATAGCATTTTATCACATATATACAAAAATAATAAATTGTCCTCCACAAAAGGAGAAAAATTGTTCCCAAAAGTTATTACAATCTCGTGCAAGAGATGAGGCTTATCCTAAGACTTTAATACAAAGTGATATGACATAATTAAAATCACAGCATCAAGGCTAAGAATTCGAAGTGGTTTTTATGATGTGGCAGTTTATGGGAAGACTCCTCTTCCATTCTGGTGCAACAAAATCCATAAAAAGTATAAACAACAGTGAAAATGGCATGTGGTTGTTCCTTGAATGTTGCCTGGTGACTAGCAGAAACATGATGGTATTGAGAGTAGTGGTAGAAAACAGTTTCAGAGAAAATCTGTCGTTGTTTTGTTGTTCCTCTCATTTTTTGGTGGAAAACCATTTGTATTGGCGAAAAACTAGAAACTTTTTGGACAGAATGCTGAAGTTTAATTTTATGAGAAATTACAAAGAAACCCTTTGAAAAAGGTTTAATTGATAAGGGAGACATGGAGCAGAATGAATGATAAGTGGGAGGGGGGGAGAAAACCTTTTAGACATATATCGCAATCACAAATCGGGATCGGAAAATTTAAACTTAAGACACAAACGGGAAAAAATGCTATTTTGCAATGGGGTGATGTTGTAGCAAAGACGTCAGACAGATTGCAGATTGTGCATCGGAAGTTTTATTATGAAATGCAGGAGTTAAATTTTAAAACTAGCAAAGTGCGATGTGCGATGGGAACAGAGGTGACATGGCATAACAAACAATGGGGTTGCCTGCAAATCACACATCGGAATTTTTAAGGAGCTACATCTCCTCTATTAATGTTATCTTGTATCATATGCTATATTCGCTGGAGTGTTGTGCCTACATGTGGCCACCCTCATCCCCGCATCGTAAGATATATCATTTAACTTGCGAAATCTTAAAACATAAATATAATAATTGTCGATGTGCGAAATCGATCTACTTTCTATTTAGCCTCCATCGTTGATTTGTGCCTAGATCTAACGATCTTTATTGCTCGTTATTCTTAGGATCTCCCACTCTGTTGGTCAATATATTTTCTTCAGGCAATGCTTTTCTTTTAAAGAACTCTGGTTTCAATACTGTCCACGAATCCTTGGTTTGTCTGCTTTGAAAAATGAAACATCTTGCTGGAGGAGTGGTCTCTATTTATCTGTAGCCTCTTTATTGAGATAACAAAAATCTCAGTGAAATAGCTGCGCTTTTCACTATGTGGAATATATGACTTTCATTTATGATAAATAGCTTCCCTTTTACTGGATTACTATTTTGACAATGAAACTGCAACAAAGGTAGCTATTATTCCAAACCAGATCACTGCAGATTTATTACCCAAACAACGACTAACCTTTAACACTAACATAAGTCAAAATAGAGATTTTAACTTATTTTAGGACTCTAAAACACTCTGACAATTATTCACTTAAAAATACCTTGATGTTGGGACTCTTTTTAACCTTTATTGGAAATGAATCAAACTTTGGACATGGACTAGGACATTTAAAAACAATTAAAACAGTGACACAATGGCGATTACACCATTAACATTTTCAGTGCTAACACGGTCAGTGTTATTTTGCATATCCATATTTCTTTTATGTTTTTTATATATTAAATGGCTTCCCTTGTTGCTATTTATATTTTTATTAAGATCGAGGCCTATTGGCCGAGGGCTAGAAATTCCCCCAGGTGAATAACTTCCACTATCTGATTTATTGGTTAACCTAGTTCAATCAGGGAGATTGAAACTAGTCATAAAGGGAAGGCTAGGAAGACGAAGATCATCTCAAGTGATGGTGTGAAAAGTGCTACAGGGATACCCCATATTTTCTTGGGCTTTGATTTCCTCTTGATTTAAGGCATTTGGTACAAGAGTGGAGGCTTGTAGAATAACAGGGGTGAAGTCTGGGGGATAACGATGAGATAAAGGGGACGACAAAATGAATATAAAAAAATTTATCATGTTGAATGACCAAACTAATTGAATGGATTTCAAATAGTTAGAATGGATTTCCATCCTTACTTGAAAGGCCAAATATTCATTTCATATAGTGAGAGAAACTCAGATAATATATGTTCTTTCAGGACCTATTATTAGTTGAGATATGTGCAAGTGATAGATTGCCTTGTTGGTCGAGGGATTTATCACGTATAGCTCAATTACGCATACTTCTATTTTTTTCAATCTAGTTGTATCTTTAATAAGCATATTTGTTCATCCAGATCCATACAATTTGAACTTTCTTGAGTGTAGGCCTAAGCAACCAACAAAGCTTGTCGCATTATGGAGATGGCATTGTCGATTTATTGAACTTTCCTATTTATTCATTGAAATTTTGTTATTTAGGTCCCCTCTATCTGCAGGAGTATTTGAATCAAATTGAAATAAGTTGGAGCGTTTTTATCATCTAAAATTTGACTCAAATTGAAATAAGTTAGTGCCTTTTTTTCTTTTCAAGTCATCCACTAAAATTCAAGGCCTCTTTCTCCAAGAATGCATGGTTTCTATAACTTAGAAAACATTTTCCATTTTTTGTAATGTTGTTGAGGATTTTCCTATTCTAGAAAATTGGATTTATAATGGTATACAACATGGAGAAATCCTTCCAAGATTATATTTATAAGCTTATCGTTTACAAATCATTTATATTATCTATATTTTTATTCTAATGCAAATTAGTTTTAAATTTATTTATAATTAGGTAATCTGTCATCTTATCAGTACTATAAGGATGTTTATAAAACATAAAGCATATGATAGACTCAATAATTTCTATTAACGTAAATCAAAAACATCTGAAAGCATGACTCATGCAACATTTCACAACATTTCATTTCTTTATATTTTGGATAATTTCATTTTTTATAAAAATATAATGAAATATATTCTAAGGCTGAAAAATTATGAGTTATGAGTTTTGACACCTATAATGAAGATCAGGGATCTGGTACAGATTGGATCCCTTGATCTACACTACATTCCGTACCATCCAACAACTATTTTTAGGGATACATGTCCTACTAACAGATCGATTTTGGGCAACAAAATTGTTTGTAGGACCTGTTTTCTTCTACTTCCAGATCGATTTTTGGCAACCAAGTTGTTTTCAGGAGCTATTTTCCTCTTGTAGTAAATTCATGAGATCTTTGCTTCTTTTTTTTAATGTTAGCATGGCGAGTGTGTCTCATATCCAATTTTCTTGCATATCTCCATGAATTTTGTTACATTTATAGAATGGTGAATTACAAGAAACTCTTAGTATTCTTGATCAAACTCTTAGCCCTTTTCATTTGATCAAACTCATAGTCCTTTTCCCACTTCCTTCTCGGTAGGGACTTCTGCCACTGCTGTGGATCTTGTTCGAATGGTGTTATTTGAATAGTGGTGCTAAAGCACTTTATAAAATGGAATATACAAGGTTATGCAAGGTGTTTTGAAAATATTTTTTTATAAAGCCTTTTTTATAAAGTTTTATTATAAAGGTTTATGAGAGGAGGTCTTGTAACTTAAAGGTTTTTTTAATAAGATATTTCATGAGAAAAGGTGCATAGTTAACATGGCTTGGGAAAGGACATGTGTTTATTATAAAGGAAAGCTTTATAAAGGTATTTTTTGGGAAGCTTTCCAAAGATATTTTAGTAAAAAGAATTATAAAAAATGAGGTTTTATTGGAAAAGTGTATTTAGGACTTTGTAAAGGTTTGTTTATTTGCAATTTTTTCTATTTTTTCTAGCATGAAAATGTTTTTTGGGTGAATATTGTGCCTTATGGGGGCATATTAAAAACCATATATGGAAGGAAACCTCATTTAGTAGGGAAAGAAGGCATAAGATAGAAGAAAGACAACAATCATGGGTCGCAAAGCGCAATTGAAGAAAATTAAGAAAAGGAAAAGATTGTTGCCATATTAGAGAATTTTAGGCCACAATTAAGGAACTGAGAAGTCTAGAAAAAGATGGTAGAGAGATTGATGGTGATTGGTGTAGCCTAGATCTGCTGCCACCTCCTATGTTTACTAGTAAATATTTTGATTATTGGGTTATCAAAATGCTAACTTTTCTTCAAGGTAAAGAGTTAATTGAGTAAAAGTCTACTAAATAATATGAAGAAGTTTGTAATTTTTTAGCATTTAATTTCATAAAATAGGCATTGGATGAGAATTTTTTGTACAATGTAGAAAAAAGCTACAACTTCCAAGGAAGCATGGAAGATCCTAGAAGTAGAGTTTGGCACAAAATAAAGTGACTTGCAGCAAAAATTTGTGTCACAAAATTTTGAGTGAGCCACAAATCTGAGAGTAGAGACGCAAGACTCTAGGAATACAACACAACCTATATAATCTCACTCAAAAGTGGATGGTGGTCGTGAATACTATAAAAGTGAAACCCATTATACGGATATGCATATGGAAGAAGAAGATGCAACAAATATTGCAAAGAGAGAAGTTGAAGCCTTTATGTGTGAAGCAGAGAAAGAGCTTATAAATTCCTAAGGAATCCACTATAACGTGGATGGTTTAGATGATGGTGAATCCCACAGTGATGAAATACATGTGGATCATGACTGCAAAGTGAGATGTGCATTGGTGAATCTAGTCGTAGATGAAGGATTTGGCGAAGTTGAAATTGTTAATGAGCACATGCATGCTCGGATAACCCACCATAGGGTGGATGAACATTATGTTGATGATATGTTTGGTATTTTTTAAATAAGGATTTATTGTGGCAGTATTTTAAGTGTCATGTTTGATGAAGAATTAAAGGTTGAAGTTGTCAATGTAGCAGCAAGATATGAAGCAGTTATAACTACTCATGAAGAAATATGTGATCTAAC
The DNA here is from genome assembly GCA_034641835.2 of Pinus albicaulis. NCBI lineage: Eukaryota > Viridiplantae > Streptophyta > Pinopsida > Pinales > Pinaceae > Pinus > Pinus albicaulis. Next base: position 477,857,699 of record CM076577.1, read on the forward strand.
ACCAACTAATGATCAGGAATATTATAAATTTATTGAAGGTTTTTTTTATGAGAATATCCCTTGATATCATAATAGTGGAAGGTAACCTCCATGCAGTGGAAAATAAGGCATATAAGGAATAGGTACAGAAGGAAGCTTTCACTCAAGAGCATAATAAAGATGTTTTTAACATTGTTTTCAATATGCATTTGTTCATAATAGCATGAAAACTTAACTTTAAAACAAAGTTGTTCATAATTTTGAAGCATATTTGAAGCTCAGTGAAGAATGGATTCAGAAGCCAATTGAAAAAATTGATGATAGTTTTAAAGCAATAGATGGAATAAAATAACTAAATGGTAAGCCTAATGATGATCTTGAGTGTGCAAAGTATGGGAAAAAAGTATTGATCCTGAAAGTGAAGAGAAAGAGGTGGATGTTTCTGAAGATGAAGAAGAAAGCATTGAAATAGTCTCAACAATGGATTCAAGAAGAAATTATATTTTTATATCAAGAAATATGGAAGAAAGTATATCGAGAATATGAAGCGCATGAAGTAGAGAAAAATAGGCAATTTGAAGATGAATAGTTGTGGCAGCAATCTATGAGTGAAAGAATTGTTGAAGAGGGATTTGTAGAAGATAATATCATATTGTTTTTCAGAACAAATACAAACGAAGCAGGCCACCTTGTGAAATCTATCATGGCCACATATGCATTATCTAATTTTCATAATGTGTTTGTTTATATTTTTTACTTCTACATATTTATTTTTGAAGATCCAAAAACTACAATCACGTGTAGTTGTTTCATTTCATTATATTTTTGAAGATCAAAAAACTATAATTATGATCTATTTTGTAAAAATATTACTATAAATATAAATATATTTAGATAACTCAACATTTTTTTTTTCCTATCTTTTTCAAGATTTTAAAAACATTGTGTAATTTAAATGAGACATCATGAATAGATACTATAATAAATAAATAATTTATATTTAGTATTTTTATTGAAATGGAATGAAATTTTTTATTTCTTTCACTTTATTTTATATAAGATAATAATGATAAAATTAATCTTTAAAGTTTTAATTTACATAACTTTTAATTGGTTTTTAGATGAACACATTTATACGGTTAAATTGTTTTGATGAGATAGTTGAGAGGTAGGTCTTATTCTTTCTTCACTTGTCTTCAAATATTCAATGACACTTTTATGATAAGGTTAGAAAGATAGGTCTTCCCCATTGGTAGGAGTTCCCTCTTATGTGTGTCTTTAGAAACCTTAGGTTTCACCTAATCATAAGATTATGATTAGATGTTTACTTATAAATTATTTATATTGACCTAGAGGTTATTATATTTGTTAAGTAACCTTGTTCACTTACTAATTTATGTATATTTGAGAAAAAAACAACCAAATTATTATGCTAAAACATTTTTTTTCTACGCAATTAAATTCTTATATCTTATTTTATTCCTCCTTTTTTCTTTTATTTTTCTTTTTTTAAACTCTAATAATTTACTTATTTATTTTTGAATTAATAATATCATTTTAATTATAATATGATAAACTCATATTTCTTTGACCAATAAATAAATATTTTCATACTAAAAGTTAGAAATTAATAATATAGTTTTCATTATTATATGATAAAATTGTCTTTCTTTAACCAAGAAATAAATCCTTTCACACTAAAAAAAATATAAATAAAAATTCAATATTATTTAAATGTTTTTTTTTAATGAAAAATTATACATATCACCCACAACAAATCAAATTAATATCAAATCATTAAATTAATATCAACACAACCCTAGAAGAGTGTTAGGTAGAGCATAAATCGACCACGGTGGAGATATAAGGTACTATTTTTAACCAACATATTTCGATATTAATAGACCTCGCGCTAGGTTTAGCTATGTTAGACCCCAGGTTATAGAAAAATGTAAACTAATGTATGAAAAATGACAAAATTCATGGCTAGTCTATTAATACATAATCAAGTAGGTCAAAATGTCGGTGGTGTACAATTGAAAATAGATACTTCTAAAATTGGTGTGATTGTAAAATGGCCTAAACCCACTAATGTTACAGAGGTTCATAGCCTTTTGGGTGCAGTAAAATCGTGGAGAAGGTTCATTTCCAACTTCTCTATCATTGCATCCCATTTTCAATGAGTGTGAAGAAAACCTTTTAGTCAGGAGGAAAGAAACAAAAAGCCTTTGATGCACTGAATGAGAAGATCAATAACGCACTGTTTTTTTCATTACCTAAACTCCAAAAACCTTTTGAGATAGAGACAGATGCCAGTTGATATGCCATGGGAGAATTATTGATGCAACTAAGGAATCTCGTATGTTACCATTCAGAGAAATTCTCCCAATATTTTGTGAACTATCCCACATGTGACAAGGAGTTGTATGTCTTGGTTCAAAGCGTAAACAAGTAGAAGAACTATTGGATCGGCAAGGAAACTAGCATTCACACAAATCACCACCCATTGCAGTACCTCTAGTCACAGACCAAGCTTCAAGAAGCACATCATTTCATAGGGATGACATTTCTCGAGTAGTTTCACTTGGTAATAAAATACAAGAAGGGAATCAACAATAAAGTGGCAAATATGCTTTCTCTACCTCCTATTTCTACATCTATAGTTTTGCAAAATTCCTCTTTATATTTCCAAATTTATGTTGAACAATATGTTGATGATGTTGATTTTAAGGATATTTATGAAATTTTCATACATGGATCACAGAAGCACAATTTTCTCTTGTAGGGAAAATTTTTATACCATATTGGAAAAATTTGTATTCCCACCAATGAAAGGATACATGTAATCATAGAGGTGTATACCTCTCTTGTGTCACGTCATTCTAGACGAGTTTGTGGAGAATGATGGACACCAAGTTAAAGAGGAGCACAAAATTTCATCAGCGAACCGACGAACAAACAAAAGTGGTCAACCACACAGTTGTACACTTAATTCGGGGCTATTGTGGCAAGCATCCCAGGTTGTGGGAAGAAAAATTTCCTTATGTAAAACATGCATACAATTGGGCAATGCATTCATCCACTCAGAGCTCACTGTTCAAGACATGATTTGGATATTTTCCAAAGGATCCATTAGATATGGTTTTTGGGATAGATGAAGATTATAGTGGGCAAGATGATAGGGACAAAGCATGAAAGTCCATTCAGTGGATTCAGATGATTCACTAGGTATTGAAAGAGTAGTTGGGGAAAATTCAAGCTCGATACAAAGCTTGACAAGACAAGCACCGAGTCGATCACTAATTCCAGGTTAGGGACAATGTGTGGCTCCACATCAGCAAAGACAAAATTAAAGGGGAAGGAAATAAGTTGAGACCAATTTGATATGGCACATTCACCACATTACAAAATACTGGAGACAATCATTTTCGACTCGAGTTTCCAACATACATGCAAATGTACTCGGTGGTGAAAATTGAAAATTTGAGGCTTTATGAGCCTTCTTTGATCATGGACACCAAAGTGGTTGGACAGGTTCCTACAGTGGATGATTTTACACCATAGTACTTGGAAAAGCTACCAAAGGAAATCATTTCTTGACAGAATTACCAGGAATTCATGACGGTGAGACGTGGAGTACCTTCATATTGGTCTCAAAGGAATGCATCCAAGCAAGGCTCGATGGATTGAGAAGAATAAAATGAGCGAGAAATTACCTCACCTTTCAATTGAATGATAAATAATTTGGTGGTCCAAAAGCTCATTAGTGGGGAGGAATGATCGAGGTGGATCCAAAAATAGAATTGGCCTTGAAAATAGCTCAAAAATAAAATTCATCAGATGGAAGTGAAACTAGAACCCGATCATAGTGCTCGTCGCCCTGATTCTAGCGGTGCCAAATGACACTCAAATTCGAATTAGTATGCTCAAGTTATAGTTCATAAAATTTCTGGTCAAAATTGGCTAAGTGGCATGTACTAATGAGGAAACATTTGGCAGAATCTTGGTGCACAGAATCTGGTGGTTGTAAGGGGTGAATTTATTGGCTACTTAATTCACCGAGTAATCCTTAATTTCTGGTGGAATTTTTTTAACTATATTTATAAAAACATAAAAAATATATATGTTTTGTAGGGCAGGATTCCACCCCTTCCACCCCCCAATAGACCCAATAATTATAGTTAAAATTTTAATTGAAAAACGGGTATGCATTCCTGTGATGGAGGTCCCGGAGGATACCCCTCCCGACTCCGTGATGGAGATCGTGGAGGATGCTCCTTCTTATCTTGTAACACCAGGGGAAGACCATCTTGGTTTGATGGTAGCCCCCCCAAGTAGTTTGGTCGCGTCCTTCAATTGGGGTCGATTCACAAGTTATCGCCTTCCTTCTTATGTACCCTTTGAGGTCACGGTATAGGCCTCCCATTTGGTCGTACCCAACACCATTATAGATGAAGGCGCGTCTATTAGTATTTTATCCTCAACTACTTGGCAAGATTTCGGTTTGCCATCGCTTGTGCCTGTTACGCAGAATCTGTTGGTGTTTAACAGACGAACTAGTCAACTGTTAGGGATCCTTCTGAAGTTTCCTGTTACTTTGGGAGGGAAAAATGTCCATATGGATGTGATGGTTGTTCTTGGCCCCTTGGACTTTAATTTACTCCTGGGCCGTGACTATACTTATGCCATGGGAGCACTTATCTCCTCCCTCTTTTATGTGATGTGTTTTCCGCACCAAGGTCGGATCATGACGATCGATCAACTTGCATTCTTTGGTCCTAATATGGCAGCTAGCCCACCTTCATCCCTAGCGGATCTTTATCCGCCGGTTGTGTCATCTCCGCCGCATGTCAATTATGTGGCTACCTGTCCTGTGCCCGTATTCAGTGATAATGTCGTTGTACATCGTGTGCTAGGGGCATTGGGTCCAGACTTCCAAGATGTTTTCCTTCCATCGGGCGGGAAACTATTGGAAGCCATGACTTCTTATTCATCATGATGAAAGGTCTGTCGGAGCATAGTTCCTTCTCTCGTGTCAAGATCCTTAGAAAATGAAACAAATTGGTCGGAGCATGGTTCATCTGCTTGTGTCAAGCTCCTTAAACCATGAAACAAGGTCTGTCAGAGCTGAGTTCGCTTTCTTGTGTCAAGCTCCTTAAAAAATGAAACAAGGTTGTCCAGAGCAGAGTTCGTTTTCTTGTGTCAAGCTCCTTAAAAAATGAAACGATCTCTTATGAGGATAGTTCTTTTAATGTGTCAACCTCATTAACAATTAAACACTTTCCTGTTCAATTCAAGTCTTTGATAAGATCTCGTAAATTCCTAGTCGAGTCTTTCCCTTGATCTCCTAACTTGAACCGTCACTCCATCTGCCTTTCATATGGATTGAAGCTTGGGGGGCATGCACCTCGAATTGAGTCACCATGCTGGGGGCATGCAAAATTTTTCAAGCATAGTTCGTTTCCGTTTCAAGCCTGTGTAAAAATGAAACCGGTTTCATGCATAGTTTATCTTTGTTTCAAGCTTGTGTAAAAATGAAACCAACTTCAAGAAGAGTTTCCTGATTTCAAGCTTGTGTAAAAATGAAACCTTTCCCATTTTACCTCTCGTGATTGCCATTTTATCAACCTGTTTTGTCAGATGAGGCTTGGTTTTCTCACTCCATCGTCACTATCTGCTTGGTCAATCATATGCCTTCACTTGGTTGTTTTTCTCATTCCTGAGGAACCGTTGTGATGAGTGGTCTTGTTAGCCAGCCTCTTAACCTTTATTTGTTATGAGAAATTCCACCATTACTAGAATTAGTTGCTACCCTTTATACCACTCGTTCCTCCAGGAGGAGTCATCTTTTAGCTCTTTTCTGACTCTTGAAAACTGAAAATATTGCCAAGTCGCTTGTTGTTGTGAGCTCGTTAAATTGGCTTCGAAACGACATCTACCCAGTATGTGTTTACCCCTTTTTCGAGCCGGGATAGATTATTTACGAAAAATGAATACCCTAGCCTATCGCGACTAGGAGGTTATCTCAGATATAGTTTTCTACCTTTTCGGATCTATGGGACTATCTACGAAAAGGGACTGCGGGATTTTTTATTTCCGCCATCTTTTCAAACTCTCTAAACATGAAAAGACGTTGATTTCTTCCTTTTTCAGACTCATTAAAACCTGATGACATCGGACTCTATCATAATGACGTTACTCGAGTTCCTCCTTCCTAGGGCTCATTAAATGTACTAGGATGCATTTGTCTGAAGGACAAACTTATATGACAAGCATATGCTATCCTCTTCAAGCTTGTGTAAAAATAAAGAGGTACTCGCCAGAAAGGGTGGGGAAAAATGGAACCAGTATCATCGTCGTGTCGGTAGTATGTTGCTCTTGAACATGGCACTTGTCTGCATTCGTGTCGGGTTGGGGACATCTCATCTCATTATCTGGTTGCCTCCGTGGGTTTGGGTAATCTCTTTTGACCGCTAATCTAATATTTTCCACATCACCATGACCTTAGATCCATTGATTTCAAATACTTCCAAATCTAATGTCGTGCCGCCGATATGTTCAAGAGAGGTTGGCCTCTACAATTTTCATCCTCCCTCTGATTCTCTATTGATCTTGATTCACAAACATCATGTTCCTCTGTCTCGCTTCGATGATGTGGGAAACACTATGGCCCACCCTCGATCAAGGTCACTTCCTGTTGAATTCAGCTCATTAGCTAGGAAGCTGATCTAGAGACTCCCTTCAGGTACCTTGGAGCCTGCATGCCTCAATGGCAGGTTCTTCGCATTCGACCCAAGGTTTTCATTATTGGCCTTCAATTGGATGATTTTGCAGGTGTTTGACACCAGCTCACTGTTCACATTCCGTGGATTGTACCTTGTGTACCTTGAGGGCCATCGTTATTATTGGTGGTTTCTTTCGCGTCTTTTAACAACTTTCATTATTGGCTGGTAATCAGACGATGTTCTTTCATGTTCAACTTCAACTCACATATTCGCATGCTTGAAATTCTACTATATTTGGATCGAGATGGAGGGAAAGACCCTAGATTATTTCTAATAGATATCCAGGTTGTGGGTTATTTGTGGATTATTATCATGTATTACATGACTCATTTGACTGGATGGCTGTGACCATACCTGAGTCTACTTGTTGATCCTTCTTTAATGGATGGCTACGTCCATACCTTGGATCCCAGTTATTGTACACTCTATTATGGATGGATGCGCCCATACCACATATCATGTATCAGATATATCAGTTGTATTTTTATTTTCAGGTTTTCCGACGGCAGTGTTTTAGTTGGGCATGTTCTCATAAAGCATTTCACCCCTCCCTCTCTCTTGGAACTCATTCTTTAGGGGGCATTTGTTACACAGTAATTTGTTACCGTCCCTACAATCCCCATATCGCACATTGGAGGGTTGTTTCTGTGACTAATTAGAAGTTTCATGCCTTGCAAATACCATCATTGCATCCCTTGCCATGAGTACAACATTTCCTCTGTTGACCATTTCCTGAGTAGACCACTAAAAACACCTATTTTTGACTTGGCTCCGGTAGCTCGTTATGCCCTCGTACCAATGAGGAAAATTAACATTGAGCCCGTGATAGTTGGCGCTCTGTCCCAGTTAAGCACCAATGCCAATCTTTTTATGGATTTTTTTTTAAAAAAAGAGACGAAGTTTCGATCACAACAACTTTGTGAATGAGTCAAATGGAGTGGTTCGACTGAATAATCACGGCCTTCCTCCTTTGGCCTCTTGTTTCGAATTAGTATGCTGAAGTTATAGCTCATCAAAGTTCTGGTCAAACTTGGCTAAGTGGCATGTACTAATGAGGAAACATTTGGCAGAATATTGGTGCACAGAATCCAGTGGTTGGAAGGGGTGAATTTATTGCCTACTTAATTCACCGAGTAATCCTTAATTTCTGGAGGAATTTTTTTAACTATATTTATAAAAACATAAAAAATATATATGTTTTGTAGGGCAGGCTTCCACCCCTGCCACCTCCCAATAGACCCAATAATTATAGTTAAAATTTTAATTGAAAAACAGGTCAGGCCACCATGCCACCTAGGCTAACCTGAACCAAATGGAAATGACACACACACAAACACACACACACACACACACACATATAAATGTGATACGGTGGGCAAGCCACCCACCGATGGACTCGCCCCACCCGTCAACACAACAATGCAATGTGTTAGGACGCCGAGAGGGTTCAAACCTGCCTAACCCATTTGGGTTGGCCCACCAATGGGTGGCCCCAAAAATAATCAGAGCCAACTATCATATAATAAACACCGCCAAAATTTTGATTAAAAACAAACCAATGCACCATATGGGGGGTCGATGGTGTTGGAACCCCCGACCACTCAACTCCAAATATAACCATTTACTAACTCGCCAGTTCATTGGGATTTGAAAACTCCACCCCTCTCCTCATATAAAAACTTGAATTTATCATTGGAATGGGGACCGACGAATGAGCAGAGCGTAGAACCCTAAGAAGCCAAAAGGGTCAGAACCATGAGCAGGGAATCTGTTAGATGCTGAAAATATTCCCTTGGAGGGCCAAAGGTGCCAGTGTTAGAATTTGACAAGTTTATAGTCATTTTTTCATGTTTTCACACCAACAATCCAACCATGTAGTGTATTTATCCAGTCGAGGTCTCCATTTTCCGACCATAATCATAAATGGAGGAGGTATAAGGGTCATTTTTATAAATTTTCTTGTAATTGATTTATTTGCTTCCATTTAATGAAATAAGGCCTCCCCACTTTGTGCAGGGCCCCAAGATGTAGCCCACATTGGGTGAAATTCGTAATCAAATCGTTTGTGTGCCTTTGATCTCATTTTTTTCTTTATGATTTCCTCTTACTTTTCATGTGTTAAGTTACTTGGTTAATATTCTCTTTTATGCCTTCGTGCATGTTGTTCAATCCTTAGCACTAGCCACGGGAGTACCAAAAGAAGGAATGGGCCTTATATTAAAGTTTTATAAATCAAGTGACAAGTATTAAGTTAAATCGGGCTGAAAAGCGAAAGGGTGGTGAACACATACATATTCAAACCAATGAACAAACAACACTAAGCGGTGATAGGCGGAATAATATACGAACATCAAATACAAAGTAAAGGGGACGCGGCACTGTATGTTAACCCATATATTTGAAAAAGGCCTCGGGTCATACACGGCAGCGTACGGAGTAAGTCCGAGGGGGTCGAGCTGTGGGGAAGGGACGAGGCCCTTACCCCCGCGGACCGGTGACACGTGGCATGATAAGATCTCCCGGTAGAAAAGGAATGGCAGGGTTAGGCCGCGGGACGCTGTCTCGTGGCGAAGTTAAAGGGGGCCCGCGCAGTTGAGAAAGATAAGTGATAGTCCGGCAAGGGGAAGTCCTACGTGTTAAAAATTGGACAGCACATATGGAATAACGGTAAGGTAAGTCTATTAGGACAGCTGGTACTAAGACCCGTACCAGCTTTTAACCCGACACGAGGCGCTCACCTACATCCTGATTTACCCAATCCCCACGCGCCACGTGTCTCAGTGTCAGTGTCCTTACGACACTTGCCTTCTGCCGTCTTACTTATCCGCCTTTTCACCCAAGCAGTTCACCCCAATGGTAACAGTCTCCCGTTTTTCTCTCTGGTAAATTGTCACAGGTCGTTTTCTACGGCAAATACCGAGTGGGGAAGAACGCCGGGTATATCCAAGTCACTGTCACGATTCCCCTCGTCGCTTTCCCGAGCATTGTCACCCTCTGTTCAGGTATTCCATTTTCCGTTTTCCCTCTTTTCCTTTCTCTCTTTTCGAAATTGTTGATTGTCTGCCATGGGAAGAGGAACGCCCAAGAAGAACGAACCTGAAATGCCCCAGCCGTGCTCATGCTCCCCGATCAATACACAGCACTTCTAGAAACGGAAAGGGATCGGTCTGATATCCAAACGGGAAAAGCAACTCAGCTCAAGGCCACTACTATCGTCACAATCCTCCAGAAAGAGTTTAGTCTTCTCCACATGATCAGGGACCGGCTCCCAACTAATGCAGACATTCACACTCTCGGGGAAGCGTTCACCAGAGTGGAGAAGCTCACAGCTATGCCAGAACCGAACGCTGATAGCCAACAGAGATTGACTCAGTTCCTGAGTCAGCACGCCAGTTCCTCTGCCAGCGTGCCTCCTCCAGCATCCGCAATGGCCTCAACTCAGCAGCACTCATGACATTTCAGTTTATTCACAACATGGCCTAAACGGCCTTCTTACTTTCATTTTGTTATGTTTTTTAAATTTCCGAGTGGGTTGTTTTTCCCCACTCTCGCATTTTTACTTTTACATCAAACATTGGTCTATGATCTGTTTTGAAATCGGCCCAGGGCCTGTTTACGCATGATGGAAGGACTGTTGCCCCATCATGGAATTTTGCTGTTTTGATAATGACCGGTAACAAATTTTGTCATGCGAAGAAGATATTTCCCTGAAATATCTCCTCGCTGAAAGGTAAAAGGAATCCTATATAAGACAGAGAAAAGAAGTAACAAAGGTTCCAATTCTCCAGAAAAATTGATTGTGTAAGGATTTCCTGTGTGTATGTTTTGTGAAGACTCAGATACAAATGTGAAGAGCCCGTCGGGTCTCAATGATAAGGAGCTTCATTTTAATAAGGATTCTGGACTTGGTGTTATGGTAGTGTGTGTTTCTCTCTTGCTCGTTGCAATGTTGTGTCCCATTCATCTATATTCATTTTTCTAGTATTACGCTCTGGAATGCGAGTATCCCTTGTCTTTGATATAAACTTATCGCACTGGTACTTATATCATTAGCTTTCTGATACTTTAAAATGGCTCAGGAGTAATGCATTGTTTCATTTTCAACTCACCCGTATCTCTGCTATGTCAGCTATTATGAAATGTTATTGGCTAGAGTTCTCGGCATGTATGGATTCTTAACTATTTAAGCCCGTCATATGCTACGAAGTTCTTCTTAGTAACATCTTTTTGACAGTTGATATCTTCTTCTTGCTATACATATCTGCAGTCGTCTTTATATATATACCTTTTCTACCATATATCATGAATCTGGCCCGGTTTATAATGAGCTGTCTTAAAATTGTCTGATGCATCAGTTTCTGAGTGTAGCACTACGTCTGTTCAGTATTACTCTCAATGCATCAAATTATCGAGAGTTTTGGTCCCACTCTAGTGTTATTTTTGTTTCTAAAGGAATTGTGTGAGAGCTCTGTCATGTTAAAGTGCTGAAAGTGGTATTTAATCCTCTGCTCTCTACACAGTAATAAGATGTCCTAGGCACTGGTCTATAACAACTCTAGGATGTCTCTAGGAGTTACAACATCTTTTTGGCGCCGTTGCCTGGGACGAAGTTGAAGAAATTTGAGTCCCTGGGCCTCGACAAAACCCGTCCACTCTTCAGTTCGGTGAGCACGAAGAGTTGAGAGTTGTGCATACCTCACCTTGGCGACTCCACATTCATATTTCAGATAAACATATTTGCAGTCCTGGCTCCCCGTAAGCCGCACCTAAGGTCAGATACATCTCAGTCAAGGACACCCTCTGTGTCTGACCCAGAGCGAATCCTACATAGAAGAGGCTGGAGAGAAAGGCCACCAGTTCATACTGATATTCCAGAGTTTTCCCTTGAAAACTTTCCATATCTTCAGCCCTCCTCTTCTCAGGTCGCCCAAATACAAAGCTCTAACCCTATTATAAGAGATACTGGTTATTATTCAGATAGCCCTTATCGAGAAGGTATCTGTATCAAAGACGAAGCTGAGTCTAGTTATACTCCACATTATTCTTTTCATCCTACCCCGGAAGTTGAAGAGGTCAAAGAGGTCACTGAAGTATCTGTTGTTGGCAGCCCTACCCTCTCATCAAGTTCTCGAGCTGCTGTTCACTACATTCCCATCATCATTCATACTCAACTCCCACCACCTCCTCCACCACTCACTGCTCAGGCTCTCATTCTACCTCCGCCTCCCCCAATGGCAAATATACCTGGCTTTTTACAAAATAGGTATGCCCCTTTACAGCTGCCTGCAGTTCTAAATGACATGCCACAAGACTATTTAAAGATTCTGCCCAGATTCAATGGGGAGAACGGCGTTGATGCCCACAAGCATGTTGAAATCTTCTGCTCTTTCGCAGAGAACTTTAATGTGGAGCATTTGGACGTGGTTCTGAGATTGTTCGTGCAGTCCCTAGATGGAGAGGCTAGAAAATGGTTTAAGTCTCTCGCAGCTAATTCCATCAACACCTGGGAGGCTATGGAAGAAGCTTTCGTGAAAAAGTGGGGAGATAGGAAAGATCATGGTGATACCTTAACCGAGTTCAACACCCTTAAAAAGAAGCATAATGAATGGGTATCAGAGTTCATCAGAAGGTTTAACAAATTGTATTACAGCCTCCCAGCTGAGATGAAGCCCCATCAGACCGCTGCCAAGGTTGTTTTCGTGGCAGCATTTGATTCCGAGTTTGGTTTCTCGCTGAGGGAGAGAAAGCCAGCCACTCTGGACGATGCACAGACAGATGCATTAGAAATAGAAGCAAACTTTGTCTCGACTGGTAAGTCCAAAGTAAAGCAAGAACATGATACTAGAAGAAGAGGCAAAGAAGAAGTATCTACTTCAAGTCAAGACAGAGACTCAGCAAATGACAAGATCGAAGAGATGAATAAAATGATCAAGAATCTCTCTAGCAAGTTGGTCAAGCTAGAGATGGAAGCTAAGAATTCTCCACCAAAGAACTTTCAGAATGCCCCAAACAGAGGATTCAATCCTCAATACAGAAAACCACCCTTGCAGATACTGCAGAGGGGACAGAAGGAGCAACAAGACCAAGTACCACACCCCTTGTACTTGGAAGGACAAATGGAGGCTTCCCACGAAGACCCCTCTTATGAGCAAGATGAAACATGTCCTGTCTTCTCAGACAATGATGACATAGAGTGTCCTGTGCAAGAAAGTGAAGAGGGGGAACTACAACCTCACTCAGAAGTGAAGAATAACGAGGATGCTGAAGAGCCAGAAATCGATGACTATTGCAAACACTTCGTTGATTTCATGCAAGCCCAGTTTAACAGGAAATATGACCTCAGGTCCTCCAGGAAAAGAACACGCACTCAAGACGAAGAGGAAGATGCACCCCAAAGGTTAGCACCTGCACAGAAAGGGGCTAATGCTCAAGAATCTCCGGACAAAGGTAAGAAGCCCCTTAACCAATCTCTGCAAACTGATAGTCACATGCCTTCCTCCTCCCAAGTAGCTGTGTCTCCTGTGAATAAACCTCCAGTTAGTGAAGTTAAGCCTCCCATGCCAAACAAAGAGTCAAAAGAAAAGGAAGTGCCACTAGAGAAGCCTTCATCTGCCTTCAGTTTGCAAAAGGAACTTGAAAAAGTTAAAATACCGGTCCCTCTATCTGAATTGCTGAAGCAGCCTGCCTATAAGTCACAGGTCTCCTCTTTCATTTCTGCTCCTGAGGTCCCACATATTCCAGACAGTCTCAATTTGCAAGAAGAAAGGCCCATGGTAGTGTTCGGCCCCCATGTCGAGGAATTAGATCCCTCCACCCCTCCTTTTTACGTATCCTTGGTAATCCATGACTTACTGTTGCATAACTGCATGTTAGACTCAGGAGCATCCCACAACCTGATGCCCCTGTCTGTCATGGAGCAATTGGGGCTCCAAATCACTCGCCCATATAAAGATCTTTACTCTTTTGATTCCAAAAGAGTAAAATGCTTAGGCATGATCAAAGATCTAGCAGTCACCCTAGCTCAGATCCCGGCCAAGAGTGTGGTAATGGATATCGTAGTGGCTGACATCCCAGCCCGCTTCGGGATGCTATTGTCGAGGTCTTGGGGGACTAGAATTGGAGGATCAATCAAGCTGGATCTGTCATATGCTACCATTCCAGTCTTTGGTGGTCAAGAAAGGAGACTGTACCGAGAGACCGGATTTGTCAAAACAGTCACAAAGGTAGGTGATTCAGTGAATTCCCCAGTTTACAGCAGAGAGGGAGATTTCTCCTGTCTAATGTTGGAGGAAGATCAGGACTATGCCCATGAACCCTCGTTCTGCCAGTTAAAGACTGATCTATCAGTACAGGACCATGAATCAGACATCTGGACACTCCACTTTGATGGAGCAAACTCCAAGGAAGGAAACGGGGCTGGAGTACTGCTTATCTCACCTATGGGTCAATGGGTCCCCCTGTCTTTCAAACTAGAATATGAGGCCACAAATAATGTGGCTGAGTATGAGGCACTCATATTGGGGTTGCAAACAGCAAGAAGCATGAAGATACAGAACCTAAAGGTGATGGGAGACTCCGAGTTGGTGGTGAGGCAAGTAAAAAACCAGTGTCAAGCGAAACATCCGAGGCTAAAGGCCTATAGAAACGAAGTGTGGGATCTTGTGGATAATTCTTTTCTAGCATTTAACATTCAGTTTATGCCCAGGGAACAGAACAGAATGGCAGACTCCTTGGCTGTGGCTGCTAGTACATTCCGCCCACCTCAGAACCCTCTTCTGAGATACGAAATTGAAGTAAGATACCGGCCTTCAATTCCTGATAATGTCAAGCACTGGCAGGTCTTCGAAGATGAGGAGCAGGTGAAGAGGTTTTTAGAGACCGTGGGGGAGTTTTCCAATCTAGAGATTGACAACTGTGAAGAAGAAGAAGTCGCGGACATCCCAGAGGACAAGCTTGAAGAGAAAATAGCCGGTCATAGATTCCTGCAGCTGAAAGGGAACGTCATTCCCCGAGGGCTGGTACCTTTGGAGAGACTGTTCAATAAAGATGATGTCCCATTACAGCCAAACAAAATGGTGACCGAGGACCAGGTCGAAGATCTCAATCTGGGTACGAAAGAAGATCCAAAGATTGTGAAGCTCTCGAAGAAAGTTCCAGATGAATACAGACAGTCGTACCAAAAGCTATTTCAAACCTACAAAGACGTCTTTGCTTGGTCGTATCAAGATTTGAAAACCTTTGATGTCAGTGTGATGCAGCATAAAATTCCATTGAAGACAGATGCAAAACCCCACAAGCAAAAGCTCCGACAGATTAATCCCCTGTTACTACCCTCGATTGAGCAAGAAATAAAAAAATTAATGAAGGCTAAAATTATAGTGCCACTAAGGTATTCTGAATGGGTGGCCAATTTAGTCCCAGTACGCAAGAAGAATGGTGAAATCAGGTTGTGTGTGGATTTCAGAAACCTGAACAGGGCATCTCTAAAAGACAATTATCCACTACCAAAGATGGATCATATTCTGCAAAAGGTGGTAGGGGCCTCTAGAATGTCCATGATGGATGGGTTCTCGGGCTATAATCAAGTGGCTGTATTCCGAGAGGACCAGAAAAAGACAGCTTTCACCACGCCCTGGGGGACATTTATGTATGCCAGGATGCCATTCGGACTGATCAATGTAGGGGCTACGTTTCAGAGAGCGATGGACATAACCTTTGTTGGAGAACAGGATAAGTTTATGGTGGTGTACCTAGATGATATAACAGTCTTTTCAAAGGATGATGTCGAGCATGTTCAGCATTTGCAGAAGACCTTTGAGAAATGCAGGAGGTATGGACTCTCTCTTAACCCTCAAAAATATTTCTTTGCATTAGAAGAGGGTAAACTCCTAGGACATATAGTAACTAAAGATGGGGTCAAAATCGATCCTAAAAGGGTGGAAGCTATAAACGGTATATCCCTCCCCAGAAACAAGAAAGAAGTACAGGTATTCCTAGGGCGGATCAACTTTCTCAGAAGATTCATTCCCAACTATGCCGAAATAGTTAGACACATCACAGATATGTTGAAGAAGGACAATGAGGTAAAATGGGTACCGGAGTCAAGGCAAGCCTTTGCCAGGATCAAGACTGCATTTGCTGAAGCTCCCGTGCTGGCAAAGCCTGACTTCACTGAACCCTTCATGATTTTCTCTTTTGCATCACCTCACACGGTGGCAGGGGTCCTTCTACAGAAGAATGGGGATGGGTATGAGCAACCCATTGCTTTCTTTAGTCAAGTCCTTCATGATGCAGAGCTAAAATACAACATACTGGAGAAGCAAGCTTATGCCCTGGTAAAGTCCTTAAAGGCATTTCGCATGTACATTTTACAATCTCATGTTACTGCTTTTGTACCCACAGCAGCAGTTAAGGACATCCTCGTGCAGGGAGACAGTGAAGGCAGAAGGGGCAGGTGGATTGCTAAGATACAAGAGTATGACTTGGACATCAGACCCACCAAGTTAATTAAAGGACAGGGGCTAGCAAAGATTTTATCAGAATCGAACCACCAAGCTCTGGGCATCCACTTATCCATGATCGCAAGTGAAACATTTGAGGAACAGACAGGGAGACAAGAGGTGGAAATGGCTACTCAAAAAATACAGATGAAGTATCTCACTAGCCTCTGGTACAAAGAAATTGTTGAGTACCTCCTGACACTCAGCTGCCCACCCAGCTGTGATAAGTCCAAATACAGAGCCTTGAGGCTTAGATCTCAGAAGTATGCTGTAGCTAATGGTCAATTATATTGGAGAGATCCTTCAGGGATACTGTTGTTATGTCTCATCGAAGGGGAGGTAGGGAACATCATAACCGAATTCCACGAGGGGATCTGTGGAGGGCATTACAGCTGGAGGAGCACAGCTCAGAAAATTTTGGAGGCTGGTTTCTACTGGCCTAAACTATTTGGAGATGTCTTCACTTGGGTCAGAGCATGTGATAAATGCCAAAAGTTTGCTGAAAAACAGAAGCTAGCAGCTCTACCCCTGATTCCTATTCACGTTGATGAGCATTTCAAGCAATGGGGTATTGACTTCATAGGTGAGATCCACCCACCCTCCAGTGGGCAGCACAAATGGATTTTGACTGCTACATATTACTTCACGAAGTGGGTAGAGGCCATTCCTGCACGAAACGCCACAGACACAGTGATCATAAAATTCGTAGAAGAGAATATCATTTCCAGGTTTGGATGTCCTGCCAGGATAGTCACAGATAATGCCCAAGCTTTCAAATCTACTAAAATGGTGAATTTTTGTCAGCAATATCACATCACTCTGGGCCACTCCACAGCTTACTACCCACAGGGAAATGGTTTGGCAGAATCATCGAACAAAACGCTGGTCAGAGCTCTGAAGAAGACAATAAATGAAAATCAGAGAAACTGGGACTCCCAACTGAAATTTGCTCTATGGGCAAACAGGATAACCAGTAAAAGGGCAACGGGAAAATCTCCTTATGAACTAGTATACGGACGAGCAGTTGTATTCCCTATACAGTTAGCTTTACCGGTTGCCCGTTTCATGCAGGAAACCCAGGAAGAACCGGATGGTATGACAAGAAGAATCAATCAGTTGATTGAACTGGAAGAAACACGTATTCAGGTGAACCAGAAGCTTGTGGATTACCAGGAGAAGATGAAAGAGTTGTTTGATCAGCACACAAAGGATAGAAAGCTGCAGGTGGGAGATTTAGTTCTCAGGTGGGATGTACGAAGGGCCGATAAAGGCAAGCATGGTAAATTTGACCCCTTATGGTTCGGCCCCTTCAAGATTGCAGAGCAGGGAGGAAATAATACATTTAAGCTGGAGAATTTACAGGGAGATCTGTTGGAAGCCCCTGTAAACGGGCAATTCCTCAAACCATATTTCCAATTCTGAAGCAGGCTGAAAAGGCCTGACTGTATTATATTGTATATTAGTTGCTGTCTTTCGTTTTCTTATCATAGATTATGCATGAGTCATGATGATCTGTACAGGGCAGAGCTCCAAAAGCCGAAAAGTGTTGTTCACAGGAGGTGTACAGGCGGTCTGCGTAGTTCTCGACACGTTCAGGGACAAACCTGCCGTCCCCAGGTGGAGCCAATGTTGTTCAATCCTTAGCACTAGCCACGGGAGTACCAAAAGGAGGAACGGGCCTTGTATTAAAGATTTATAATCAAGTGGCAAGTATTAAGTTAAATCGGGCTGAAAAGCGAAAGGGTGGTGAACACATACATATTCAAACCAATGAGCAAATAGCACTAAGCGGTGATAGGCGGAGTAATATACGAACTTCAAATACAAAGTAAAGGGGACGCGGCATTGTATGTTAACCCATGTATTTGAAAAAGGCCTCGGGTCATACACGGTAGCGTACGGAGTAAGTCCGAGGGGGTCGAGCTGTGGGGAAGGGACGAGGCCCTTACCCCCGCGGATCTACGACACGTGGCATGACAAGATCTCACGAAGGCACTCGGAACGGTAGGGTTGTGCCTTGCGACGCCTCGTCTCGTGGCGAAGTTAAAGGGGGCTTCCGCAGCTTGAGAAAGATAAGCGGAGCAGTCCGGCAAGGGGAAGTCCTACGTGCGGCCCGAGCGCGCATATGGAATAACGGTAAGGTGTCTATTAGGACAACGTACTAAGACCCGTACCCAATTTTTAACCCGACACGAGGCGCTCACCTACATCCCGATTTACCTGATTTATCCAATCCCCACGCGCCATGTGTCTTCAAGCACGTTGTCCTTACGACACTTGCCTTCTCGTCGTCTTACTTATCCGCCTTTCACCCAAACAACACCCCAATGGTAACAATCTCCCGTTTTTCTCTCTGGTAAATCGTCACAGGTCGTTTTCTACGGCGAATACCGAGTGGGGAAGAACGCCGGGTATATCCAAGTCACTGTCACGGTTCCCCTCGTCGCTTTCCCGAGCATTGTCACCCTCTGTTCAGGTATTCCATTTTCCGTTTTCCTTTTCCTTTCTTTTCAAATTGTTGGATTGTCCGTCATGGGAAGAGGGAACGCCTCACAGTTGGGGAACGAACCTCGAATGCCCCGTACCGTGCTCATGCCCCCGATCAATACGCACTTCTAGAAACGCAGAAAGGGATCGGTCCGATATCCAAACGGGGAAAGCAACTCCACCAAGGCCACTACTATCGTCACAACTCTCCGTAAAAGAGTTTAGTCTTCCACATGATCGTGCACCTGGCCCCAACTAATGCGTACATTCACACTCGGGGAAGCGTTCACCGCAGTGGAGAAGCTCAGCCTATGCCGAACCAAATGCCGATAGCTGGCCGTAGATCGACGGCCCGAGTCAAGACGCTCAGCTTCCTTCCGCGCGTGCCTCCTCCAGCATCCGGAACGGCCTCAACTCAGCAGCACTCATGACATTTCAGTTTATTCACAACATGGCCTAAACGGCCTTCTTACTTTCATTTTGTTATGTTTTTTAAATTTCCGAGTGGGTTGTTTTTCCCCCACTCTCGCATTTTTACTTTTACATCAAACATTGGTCTATGTTCTGTTTTGAAATCGGCCATGGGCCTGTTTACGCATGATGGAAGGACCGTTGCCCCATCATGGAATTTTGTTGTTTGGATAATGACCGGTAACAAATTTTGTCATGCGAAGAAGATATTTCCCTGAAATATCTTCTCGCTGAAAGGTAAAAGGAATCCTATAAAATACAGAGAAAAGAAGTAACAAAGGTTCCAATTCTCCAGAAAAATGGATTGTGTAAGGATTTTTCTGTGTGTATGTTTTGTGAAGACTCAGATACAAATGTGAAGAGCCCGTCGGGTCTCAATGATAAGGAGTTTCATTTTAATAAGGATTCTGGACTTGGTGTTATGGTAGTGTGTGTTTCTCTCTTGCTCGTTGCAATGTTGTGTTCCATTCATCTATATTCATTTTTCTAGTATTACGCCCTGGAATGCGAGTATCCCTTGTCTTTGATATAAATTTATCGCACTGATACTTATATCATTAACTGTCTGATACTTTAAAATGGCTCAGGAGTAATGCATTGTTTCATTTTCAACTCACCCGTATCTCTGCTATATTAGCTGTTATGAAATGTTATTGACTAGAGTTCTCGGCATGTATGGATTCTTAACTATTTAAGCCCGTCATATGCTGCGAAGTGCTTCTTAGTAACATCTTTTTGACAGTGGATATCTTCTTCTTGCTATACATCTCTGCAGTTGTCTTTATATATATACCTTTTCTACCATATATCATGAATCTGGCCCGGTTTATAATGAGATGTCTTAAAATTGTCTGATGCATCAGTTTCTGAGTGTAGCACTACGTCAGTTCAGTATTACTCTTAATGCATCAAATTATCAAGAGTTTTGGTCCCACTCTAGTGTTATTTTCTGTTTCCAAAGAAATTGTGTGAGAGCTCTGTCATGTTAAAGTGTCGAAAGTTGTATTAAAACCTCTGCTCTCTACACAGTAATAAGATGTCCTAGGCACTGGTCTATAACAACTCTAGGCTGTCTCTAGGAGTTACAACAGTGCCAATGAGGAAATTAACACTGAGCCCACGCCAGTTGGTGCTCTATCTCAGTTAAGCACCCATGCCAATCTGTTTATGGAATTTTTTTTAAAAGAAGAGACGAAGTTTCGATCACAACAACTTCGTGGATGAGTCATAGGGAGTGGTTCGACTGAATAACCACGGCCTTCCTCCTTTGGCCTGTTGTTTCCACCATATGGGGAAACCTCCGAAGGGATAAGGCCTCCCTTCCAATATTGTAGGGATCCCAAACTCCTCCTCTCCTGTATAAATATAGCAATCTTCCATTGATGTGTTAGTTGAACATCAGCTGAATGGCTAAATAGCTGAACGCTTGGGAGATGAACTGGTAGGAAGGAAACTATAGCTGGGAAACTATTGAGATCCAAGCCAAACAGAATCCCATAAGAGAGAGAGATTCATCCAGATTCCTGAAAGGATTTGTTGAGACTCACTTCGTGGTAAGCCCCACCGAAGGAAGATCATAGCATCAGAGCATTTAGTTGTAATCTTCCTTTTGTCATTTATAATATAAGCAACTCTGATTTTCGTTCCATTCATGTGTTCATTTCTTTATGTAATGCAATGAATGATATCATCTCTGACTGATATATGGTTACATGCTTTATATTTTACGTTGTATGTCATTGTTTCCTTGCATGTGTACAGGTGTTCGGACATGTCGAACAGAAGGATTGTGATCTGTCAAGCGAGGGACGAGAAACATCATCTTTCCTTCAATGACAACTGGGTGGGATTTGAGGTAGGCTACTCATTGCGATCTTTGTCTTTTTGTAATTAGGAACCAATTTCATTGCATGAATTGATTGTTGCTAGACCCGATCTGAGCTAGTGGAATCTCCTCTGTCCGTAGAGGGGATTTACCTCTTCAACAAAATGGCAACTCCGCTAGGGATCAGTGGGATTTAGTCCTTCTTCCATTTGGGTTGTTTTTTTTTTTTTTTTTTGATTGATTTATTTTCTCTTCTGGTTCACCCTCCTTGGTCTTAGACCCCTGTTCAGCCCCAGAGGATCAAATCTAACCTCTGCTTTTCCGAAATTTTCATCTTTTCATGGTTGGCATGATTGGTGCGATTTCCACCCTGGCAGTCGTGCCCATTGGCACAAGTTGCCAATTCATCACCCACTCCATCCCTTGTTTGGTGCGGATTATAGCCAGACAGTTGCACCATTTCCTGTAGGTGTTAGGGTTTCCCCTTGTTCAGGAGTTTTTTGGTGAGTACTTTTTCTTCTAGGTTATTTTTAGATTTTTCTTGAAGTGGTGAGTCTGGTATTGGTTGGGAGAAATTCATTGTTTTTTTATTTTCAGGCATTGGTGCCTGTTGTCAGTTAGCAACCCATGCCAATTAGCCATTAGTGCAAGTTTTCAGTGATCAAGTCGTGCCAGTTGGCGCTAGTTTCACCCACAAAAGTTGTGCCAATTTCAGGGTGTGTGAAAATTGTGTTTTTTTTTCCCTAAATCCTTCGCTAGTGTGTCTTTTCCTTCCAGTATTTTCTCTGTATGAGCATAGATTACATTTCTCATTGTTCAGTTGAAATGTCCTCTTTCCATGTTTGCTTGATTTAAAAGGGAATGAATTCCTTGTTTTGATCTCATGCTTTGGAATTCCTCTTTGTGTTTGACCTCATATGTCTTGTCGCCTTTTGAGGAATTTTGTTACAAAGTGTTTAAAATAATGATTGCATTCTTAGTGTTTTTTTGCATCCCTTTTGCATTCATCCTTTCATTAAGGAAATTTGCGTTCATTTAGTTTTCATCTCATAGTTTTCTTTTTGTTAAAATGCATTAGTTCACATTGCATTGAAAAGTATTTTTTGAGATCCATCATTGAACTTAGAGTAAATTGTTTAAATTATTGAAAGCTAAAAATCGCATTGAGTGCATTCTCTTTCATTAAAAGCGTGTGTTAAGTAGATTCTCATTTCATCGAAAAATGCATTGAGTGCATTCTTATCATTTGAAGAAAAAAGGGAAATTGTGCATAGATTACAATTGCATAGTTTTCAAAAAAGAGGATTTTGCATAGATTACATTGCATAATTTGCATCGTTGAATGTTTGAGATTAATTTTGAATAGTGAAAGTCATCTAGTTTGGAAAAAGTTTCATTTTCAGTATTTATGTCTGTTGCATAATTGTTTGAAGCTCTTCCCTTAACTAGATAGCATTCATCGAATTGAAAGATTTCTTTTCTCATATGGCTGCATATAGAAGATTGTCAAATGACATGCGGTAGGGCCTGAAAATTGAAACGTAAATTGAAGATTAACTTTAAATTTTACTGAATCAACCTAAGGCAACATTGAAACATTAACAGAATATCTAGAGGTCTAGGCTTGTGACGTGTTTCGGCATTGTTAAAACTAGCACCTGTCACTCACCATCTGGCTTCAGATAGCGCTAGTATGGGCTTGTGCTCCCCGTACCATTGCGTATATAACGGGAGACCCCATTAGGTTGCAATCCTGTTATCCATAGGGAGCCGAGTCTACCACCTTATAACCGTGATACACCAAACACAGCATTCGGGGAGACTACCTGCACATACGAAAAGTCCTTCGTCATTTCTTTTTCATTTGATCACCAAGGTGTATATTGTAGTTCACAGAAACTTGGTACACCTCTTACCTAGATTACCAGAGCAGTCAATTTGATCTTTACTGACTCCTTAAATTTGAAAAGATCATCAAGCACTTGTCCTTTCACGCTTGTTTTCAAATTGAAAGCGATAGAGTCATCTTCTACTCGTTTCTTGACTCTTAAAATATGAAACGGTGAATTTCTAGCTTCAATGTCATAGAATTAACCGCCCATGAAATATTCCTGGTTAAATTTTTTATCCTTAGTGTTTTGTTTCAAGGTCGTTTCCGATGGCATCTTTTCCAGAGTTCACCAACCAAGGAATCCCCTCCGATGGGAATCTTGGTCCTTTTCCTCCTTTTGGAAATGTTGGTGCTCCTTATATTGCAATCTTGTCCCTTCCTAGGTGAACTATTGGGTTTCCTGTTTGGTTGTTTTCAACCTCTTTGGTCCCAAATGTCCTGGCTACCGTACCATCCACTCCTCTGTTTGAGCAACGCCATGTTGATTTGATGGTGGACCTCTCCCCTTCTTCGCCTATTTATTCATCCTCATCTTCTAATTCACCTGGTGAAAGTTTGGATTCTAGTACCTAGGTGGCTAAGAAGAATAAGAAGAAGACAAAGAAGAAGAAGTCTGATAAGAGAGAGGCTAAGGTCGCAGCTACTGCTTCTAAAACATCTCCTCTCAAGAAACCATCCAAACCTCTATGGAAAGTTAAGTTCCCTTGCATGTTGTGCCAGGGAAACCATCTTCTTTGAGATTTCCCTAGCATTCCCAAGGTGCTCGACGTATGGTCCACCGGTCGTCCGTCGTTGCCTTTGGCTTCTGGGAGTCAGGTTGGGGGCACGTCTTCAGCTAGTGCTAGTAAATCTCTTAAGAAATAGGGAAAGATTACCAATCCCTATAGGTTGTGTGAAGGGCACCATGCCATTCACCTTTGTCCATATATGGATGAAGCCAAGAGAGTTTTGGAAAACTCGACTGTTTCTCCACTGTGCCTTCCGGTTGGTTACAAATAGCTTTCTTTGAGTCCTTCACCATTTGATTCAATGATTGGTCAAGAGTCATCCTTGGTCAAACCTGCTCCCCCAGAAATTCAAATTCAGGAATCCGTTCCCGACCAACCATTGGTCGTGGGATCGGTTGAGCTGGCCTCGTCTATGGTGTACTAGGTCTTTTCCATTGAGAGTGGATCTCACATCCCTCAGGTTCTTCTTGTTTCTTCAGATTCCTCAGACTTGGAGAAAGATTCTCTTGTCCCTATACCTCAAGAAGTTGCTGCTCCACCTCCCGTGATGGAGGTCTCGGAGGATACCCCTCCCGACTCCGTGATGGATATCGTGGAGGATGCTCCTTCTTATCTTGTAACACCAGGGGAAGACCATCTTGGTTCGATGGTAGCCCCCCCAAGTAGTTTGGTCATGTCCTTCGATTGGGGTCGATTCACAAGTTATCGCCTTCCTTCTTATGTGCCCTTTAAGATCACGGTATAGCCTCCCATTTGGTCGTACCCAGCACCATTATAGATGAAGGCACGTCTGTTAGTATTTTATCCTCAACTACTTGGCAAGCTTTCGGTTTGCCACCGCTTGTGCCTGTTACGCAGAATCTGTTGGTGTTTAACAGAGGAACTAGTCAACCGTTAGGGATCCTTCTGAAGTTTCCTATTACTTTGGGAGGGAAAAATGTCCATATGGATGTGATGGTTGTTCTTGGCCCCTTGGACTTTAATTTACTCCTGGGCCGTGACTATACTTATGCCATGGGAGCACTTATCTCCTCCCTCTTTGCCGCACCAAGGTCAGATCATGAGGATCGATCAACTTGCATTCTTTGGTCCTAATATGGAATCTAGCCCACCTTCATCCCTAGCGAATCTTTATCCGCTAGTTGTGTCATCTCTGCTGCATGTCAATTATGTGGCTACCTGTCCTGTGCCTGTATTCAGTGATAGTGTCGTTGTACATCGTGTGCTAGGGGCATTGGGTCCAGACTTCCAAGATGTTTTCCTTCCATCGGGAGGGCAACTATTGGAAGCCATGAATTCTTATTCATCATGATGAAAGGTCTATCGGAGCATAGTTCCTTTTCTTGTGTCAAGCTCCTTAAACCATGAAACAAGGTCTGTCAGAGCTGAGTTCGCTTTCTTGTGTCAAGCTCCTTAAAAAATGAAACAAGGTTGTCCAGAGCAGAGTTCGTTTT
Source organism: Pinus albicaulis (assembly GCA_034641835.2). Classification (NCBI taxonomy): domain Eukaryota; kingdom Viridiplantae; phylum Streptophyta; class Pinopsida; order Pinales; family Pinaceae; genus Pinus; species Pinus albicaulis. The sequence continues at coordinate 477,882,819 of CM076577.1, forward strand.
CTTGTGTCAAGCTCCTTAAAAAATGAAACAATCTCTTATGAGGATAGTTCTTTTAATGTGTCAACCTCGTTAAAACAATGAAACACTTTCCTGTTCAATTCGAGTCTTTGATAAGATTTCGTAAATTCCTAGTCGAGTCTTTCCCTTAATCTCGTAACTTGAACCTTCACTCCATTTGCCTTTCATATGGATTGAAGCTTGGGGGGCATCCACCTTGAATTGAGTCACCATGCTGGGGGCATGCAAAATTTTTCAAGCATAGTTTGTTTCCATTTCAAGCTTGTGTAAAAATGAAATCGGTTTCATGCATAGTTTATCTTTGTTTCAAGCTTGTGTAAAAATGAAACCAACTTCAAGAAGAGTTTCCTGATTTCAAGCTTGTGTAAAAATGAAACCTTTCCCATTTTACCTCTCGTGATTGCCATTTTATCAGCCTATTTTGTCAGATGAGCCTTGGTTTTCTCACTCCATCGTCACTATCTGCTTGGTCAATCATATGCCTTCACTTGGTTGTTTTTCCCATTCCTGAGGAACCGTTGTGATGAGTGGTCTTGTTAGCCAGCCTCTTAACCTTTATTTGTTCTGAGCAATTCCATCATTACTAGAATTAGTTGCTACCCTTTATACCACTCGTTCCTCCAGAAGGAGTCATCTTTTAGCTCTTTTCTGACTCTTGAAAACTGAAAAGATTGCCAAGTCGCTTGTTGTTTTGAGCTCGTTAAATTGGCTGCGAAACGAGATCTACCCAGTATGTGTTTACCCCTTTTTCAAGCCGGGATAGATTATTTACGAAAAAGGAATACCCTAGCCTATCGCGACTAGGAGGTTCTCTCAGATATAGTTTTCTACCTTTTCGGATCTATGGGACTATGTACAAAAATGGACTGCGGGATTTTTCATTTCCGCTATCTTTTCAAACTCTCTAAATATGAAAAGACGTTGATTTCTTCCTTTGTCAGACTCATTGATGACATCGGACTCTATCACAATGACGTTACTCGAGTTCCTCCTTCCTAGGGCTCGTTAAATGTACTAGGATGGATTTGTCTGAAAGACAAACTTATATGACAAGCATATGCTATCCTCTTCAAGCTTGTGTAAAAATAAAGAGGTACTCGCCAGAAATGGTGGGGAAAAATGGAACCAGTATCATCGTCGTGTCGGTAGTATGTTGCTCTTGAACATGGCACTTGTCTGCATTCGTGTCGGGTTGGGGACATCTCATCTCATTATCTGGTTGCCTCCGTGGGTTTGGGTAATCTCTTTTGACCGCTAATCTACTCTTTGCCACATCACCATGACCTCAGATCCATTGATTTCAAATACTTCCAAATCTAATGTTGTGCTGCCGATATGTTCAAGAGAGGTTGGCCTCTGCAATTTTCATCCTCCCTCTGATTCTCTATTGATCTTGATTCGCAAACATCATGTTCCTCTGTCTCACTTCGATGATGTGGGAAACACTATGGCCCACCCTCGATCAAGGTCACTTCCTGTCGAATTCAACTCATTATCTAGGAAGCTGATCTAGAGACTCCCTTCAGGTACCTTGGAGCCTACATGCCCCAATGGCAGGTTCTTCGCATTCGACCCAAGGTTTTCATTATTGGCCTTCGATTGGATGATTTTGCAGGTGTTTGACGCCAGCTCACTGTTCACATTCCGTGGATTGTACCTTATGTACCTTGAGGGCCATCGTCATTATTGGTGGTTTCTCTTGCGTCTTTTAACAAATTTCATTATTGGCTGGTAATCAGACGATGTTCTTTCATGTTCGACTTCAACTCACATATTCGCATGCTTGAAATTGTACTATATTTGGATTGAGATGGAGCGCAAGACCTTAGATTATGTATAATATATATCCAGGTTGCGGGTTATTTGTGGATTATTATCATGTATTACATGACTCATTTGACTGGATGGCTGCGACCATACCTGAGTCTACTTGTTGATCCTTCTTTAATGGATGGCTACGTCCATACCTTGGATCCCAGTTATTGTACACTCTATTATGGATGGATGCGCCCATACCACATATCATGTATCAGAGATATCAATTGTATTTGTATTTTCAGGTTTTCCGACGGCAGTGTTTTAGTTGGGCATGTTCTCATAAAGCATTTCACCCCTCCCTCTCTCTTGGAACTCATTCTTTAGGGGGCATTTGTTACACATTAATTTGTCACCATCCCTACAATCCCCATATCGGACATTGGAGGGTCGTTTCTGTGACTAATTAGAAGTGTCATGCCTTGAAAATACCATCATTGCATCCCTTGCCATGAGTACAACATTTCCTATGTTGACCATTTCCTCAGTAGACCACTAAAAACACCTATTTTTGACTTGGCTCTGGTAGCTCATTATGCCCTCGCACCAATGAGGAAAATTAACACTGAGCCCGTGATAGTTGGCGCTCTGTCCCAGTTAAGCACCAACGCCAATATTTTTATGGATTAAAAAAAAAAAAAAAGAGACGAAGTTTCGATCACAACAACTTTGTGGATGAGTCATAGGGAGTGGTTCGACTGAATAACCATGGCGTTCCTCCTTTGGCCTCTTGTTTCGAATTAGTATGCTGAAGTTATAGCTCATCAAAGTTCTGGTCAAACTTGGCTAAGTGGCATGCACTAATGAGGAAACATTTGGCAGAATCTTGGTGCACAGAATCCGGTGGTTGGAAGGGGTGAATTTATTGCCTACTTAATTCACCGAGTAATCCTTAATTTCTGGAGGAATTTTTTTAACTATATTTATAAAAACATAAAAAATATATATGTTTTGTAGGGCAGGCTTCCACCCATACCACCCCCCAATAGACCCAATAATTATAGTTAAAATTTTAATTGAAAAACGGGTCGGGCCACCATGCCACCTGGGCTAACCTGAATCAAATGGAAATCACACACACACACACACACACACATATAAATGTGATACGGTGGGCAAGCCACCCACCGATGGACTCGCCCCACCCATCAGCACAACAATGCAATGTGTTAGGACGCCGAAAGGGTTCAAACCTGCCTCACCCATTTGGGTTGGCCCACCAATGGGTGGCCTCAAAAATAATGAGAGCCAACTATCATATAATAAACACCGCCAAAATTTTGATTAAAAACAAACCAATGCACCATATGGGGGGTCGATGGTGTTGGAACCCCCGACCACTCAACTCCAAATATAACCATTTATTAACTCGCCAGTTCATTGGGATTTGAAAACTCCACCCCTCTCCTCATATAAAAACTTGAATTTATCAGTGGAATGGGGACCGACGAATGAGCAGAGCGTAGAACCCTAAGAAGCCAGAAGGGTCAGAACCATGAGCACAGAATCTGTTAGATGCTGAAAATATTCCCTTGGAAGGTCAAAGGTGCCAGTGTTAGAATTTGACAAGTTTATAGTCATTTTTTCATGTTTTCACACCAACAATCCAACCATGTAGTGTATTTCTGCAGTCGAGGTCTCCATTTTCTGACCATAATCATAAATGGAGGAGGTATAAGGGTCATTTTTGTAAATTTTCTTGTAATTGATTTATTTGCTTCCATTTAATGAAATAAGGCCTCCCCACTTTGTGCGGGGCCCCAGATGTAGCCCACATTGGGTGAAATTCGTAATCAAATCGTTTGTGTGCCTTTGATCTCATTTTTTTCTTTATGATTTCCTCTTATTTTTCATGTGTTAAGTTACTTGGTTAATATTCTCTTTTATATGCAATTTTGTATGCATCCTTGAAGTTAAAATATCTGGATCAATGATATTTGGAATAAACTGTGAAGAAATTTATAAGTATAGTAGAAAAAGGAAGGGGTGAAAAAGAACCTAGAAAAGATAAGGTTGTAGCAGTCTTACCTCTAAATTCCTAAGGAGAGCACCCTACATAGATAATTTACTCATGAGAGTGAGTCCCTACATTTTATTGGAATGTAGTGGACAATTCAACCACCATATTTGCGCTCACCACGAGTCGACCATCTCCATCCATCAAACCGAGTCCAAATTTGACAAGGGATTAACTTTCATTTTTTTCCAAACCTCTCCCTGGACTAAACCTTTCTTGAAGGGAAGAGTACAATGGCTTGCAATATGACCATACTTGTGACATCATTTGCAATGGAATGATATACCTTTATAACCAAGCACTTTTAGTTGATCGAAGCCCTTACCAATGTTTATTTCTTGATACAGTGCATTTCGCAAGTCCAAAGACAGTAGAATTATTTCCATTAACATATCACTTGTCTCCCTGAAAGAGTAATCTGTTTGGAGGAAACTCCCAATGCTATTGTTGAGGTATTTAAAGCTCCTATCATTCCATATGTTAGCCAAGAGGTTAGGAAATTGAACCCATATGGGGACTACATCAAGCTTCTCTTGACTAGCATCGAATAATGGAATCTAGAATTAAAAAATGATTGGCGTAGAATCAATGGAATACACACAGTTTTCAATGAGGGTAGCCTCCTCATGCATATTAATGGATAACATTATCCAACTTAAAAATTTCCAGGTTGGATTGAGCCATTGGGGAGATTTTCACCATAAGCCACTCTTGGAGGGTTCCAAGGCTAAATTTCTGACCCCTTTCCCTTCCAACTAAGGACTTATTATTTGCCAAGGCTTCAACCTATTCCATTTCATCATCATCACCCAAACTCATATTGTATGTAGCACGGTTTCTTATTTCACCTTTTATAACCTTGTTCTTTCTTTATTTCTATTTGAGCCTCATATTCCCTTCGCTAGTGAATGTGAATCTTCCTCCCCTCCACCTTTATTTTATTGTTCTTCCCTATCTTGCAACCCTAATCCTTGCACATCTCGATCCATAGTCACCACAAGCGAGTTAAAAAAGCTACTTGTAGATGGTTGAAACTCTTACACCACCTATTCCTTAGATGAAAATTTTCCCCATTCCATTGCATGCACTCCCCCTTCCGCTGCCAAGAAAGGTGTAGACCCTCCCCCCGAAAATGCAAAAGGGTTGACAAATCCTCCTTTTAGAAAACTTCCCAATGAAACTTACAATACAAAACAACCAAACCCAACAGGGAAAAAAGGTTCCAAAACGTTAATAACCATTGACATTGATTTAGCTCAAACACGAGCATTTACAAGTGATGGGTTAAAAACCTGAGGTACCAGAGTTACCTGGGGAGAAACACCTGAGAAATGTACCCCTTGCTTTCCATCCAACTGGCCCGCAAATGGGAGCACCTCTAAAGAAAACCCTCCTGCAGTTACCATAACCTCATTCAAGTAATTTCCTACCTAGAGTGAGAAAGCTCTTGAGTACCTAAATTCCTCATTAGACACAAATATTTTCATGTGACCAGGACTCACCGAGAAATCTATCAACTCTGTTTGTTCCATATTGTCAAATCTGTTACCATGCAGTCATAAATGCCTTTAGTGCCCAAGCAACCAAGCTCCATATAAACCTTGATAAAACCCTAGACCTCATGTGCAACTCAGTGTGAGCTTTTATTTGATTAAATGTTGCATGATCATGTCTTCTTGTGGTAGATGGGAAAACGACTAGTATAAAATGTGACAAGATGGGTTAATAAATTCATCATTGATTGTGATGCAAAATTTGAAAAATAAAAGTAGAAAGTGATTTTTTCATAATATGAAGCTAATAATAATAAGAAGAAGAATAAAAATAATTTAATTTTAAAATTATAAGAAAACTAAATACCAAATTTATATATAACACAGACTTTTTGTTTATAAAATATAAGAATTTAATTGTTAAATTTTATAAAAATGTAAACGCTTTTCTTCCTCTTGATTTCACCATCTCATTTAAAAAAAATATTTTTATTCAGGAGATGTAACAATTTAATTGCTAAAGTTCATAAAAATGCACATATCTTACCTCATTTGTATTTCACAAAGGGGCGGATTGCTTATAAAGGGCTGCCCAACAAAGTTAACTTTGGTTACACATATTCCTTTATTTATTGTTTTTCATTAACAATAATAGGCGAGCTCACCCAAAAGAAACTCAATGGCTCACGCCTGATCGACCGAGATGAACCCAAAGAGAATTCAAGAACCCATGGCTCATGAGAGGCCGCCAATAACTTGGGGCTTCAACCAACTGGACGGCTAACCTTGGGTAGATATATTAGTCCAATTTATCTCGTCCAATTTTCCTCGTCTTTCTTTGCTCTTATCCACTGTACCACAAAATTTGGTGTTGTGCGTCATATTCTAATATTCGGAAGGCAAAGCTGTGGGAATAGTTGTATGATTACAGGAAAGGAATAAATAAAGTGGGCGAGATTAGGGTAGCAAGTGACATATACAAGTATGAAGCGTAAGACTGCCAACTCTGTGTACGATGATGTTGACAGTCGTTATGACGCTAATCCTTCTTGGACGTCCATGTATGACGTGGATGTGGACGTTGTCAAAGCAGCTTCAACATTAATGATGATGAAGCGTGGATGCCATTGCCGCTGCGCACAATCCAATGAAGATGCTCCTGTCGTTATCCACGACCAACCCAATGAAGATGCTCCTGTCGTTATCGACGACCAACCCAATGCAGATGCTCCTGTCGTTATTGGCGAGGAAGAAAAGGTAGAAAAGCACTTCACAGGAGTTCACCGATACAGAAGGACCCATCGTTGGGAATCCTATATATGGTATTATTCTCCTCATCTCAACGTTTCTGTTTCCCTTCCCAGATATATATATATATATATATATATATTTCTCATTCTTTTTCTTTTGGTGCAGGCTTTCCAATCCGCGTAAACAATTATGGTTGGGTAAGTGTTTCAACGATAAATTCAATTATGTCTATGTTTTTGCAATACCATGTTCTCCATTGCCGAACATGAAATGTAAATGTGTGCCTGCAGGTCAGCATTCTTGCGCTGAAGCAGCTGCAAGGTACGCGAACTACTTTCGAATTTCATGATTTAATTAATAATTTCATGATCAGTAATACTAATCAGTAGTCTACTGAACATGCAGGAGCTCAGACAAAGTCCAACTCGCCCTCCGGCATCCGTCAAAGAGAAAATTAAACTATCCAGAAACAGATTATCGTCAAGATTATATACAATACGTACGTACGATGAATTTAAAAAACTCCTGAAATAAGTTGTAGCAATTCAAAATTTCAATATCTGCCATTGCCCAAATGTAGTGATATATATATATATATATATCTCCGATCTCCTATTTTTGCAGTTGAGAAGCCTGGACGCCAGACACTTGTCAAAGCAACTTAGAGAACAAGCCAAAGGAAATTCTGAAGGTTGCTTGATGGTAACATTATACTTTTGACCTAACTTAGAGAACAAGCCATTTTAAAATTATAATCTCTCAAAGAGTTGCAGTATTTAATGACCTAATAATTTTCTCAAATCTCAGGGTCTTACTGAACCTGCTGCAAATAAACTACGGGCAGCATTATCTCGAACAGCAAAAGTGCCAACAGAGTAGATATTTAGTTTTTGTTTATTATGCGCGGAAGTATTGGCAATTTTATTATTTGCCATGAAGATGCTAACAGGGATAATAATATGTTACGTTACACCATCCAGGATTGCTAGCTGTACTCCACCTCAGATGCGCTATCATGCTCCACGATGCCTCGTCAACACAGTGTTTATAATCTTCCCACTCTATTCAAATTGTAATATAAACATTGAAGTAAGATTGTAATCTAAACGTTGAAGTTATAAATATTGTAATACTAGTGTGTAGTTAAATGTAGCATCATATACTTTCAACATTTAAGAGGTTGTCATGGTTTATATATATATATATATATATATATTTTTTTTATTATTAATTTTTTTTCTTTATTATATATAGATTTTAAATAATGATTATAAAAAAGTTAAGAAATACATTATTTGTATTTGATATGTTATCTAAAATATTTAATAATTTTTTTTTTAATACAATGATAAAAATTGGAAAAACAAAAGGAAAAATCCAAACACCTTATTATCATTATTAAAAATGTTAAAAATTAAATCATATTAAATTAAATCAATTATATATAATTTAAAGTAACATATTATCTTATTTTTATTTATTTCAATTTTATTTTAAATCAAGAGTGAGATTCAATATTTTTGGAATATCTTTCATCTTATATTTGAATCATGAAATTAGATAGATTTTAGACGGGACCTCCTAATGTCAATGTTATGGTTGTAGTAAATGAAACTATTTAACTATGCTTCTCAGTTTGAGGTTAACAATCACAACCCAAATCAAAAGATGTTTTTTTTTTAATGTGTAAATAATATTAACCTTGTTATTAATCAATGGTAAAAAGGGTTGTATATATATATATATATATATATCCCGAACTATTTGACATATATACAAGGTGTTGAAATCTTTGACATGTAACTTGTCTCAACTATATATTAAGGTCTCAGTAAAGCAATCTTGTTCAAAATTTCAACCACTTGGGATAATTTAACTTGCAATCATCTATGGCATGGTTTCCAAGCATGGGTTGGTGCCAATTATTCCACTAACGTCATGCAGACCTGTGACCTATGATGTGCCAACACAAATTATTCCTAGCTGGTTATTTGTAACTTCCTGAATTTTTTTTTTTAGTTAGGCAATCATTTGTTCTACTCCTTGAGCTCTACTTGCCAAACCCTCGTCCATATATGGATTTTATTTTGTTGCAACATGTAAGGATACTCATCTCATGTTGTCGTTGAAGGTTCTACTTACAGTTTCTCCCTCCTTGTAACAAGAATTGCAACTCTCACCAATTCTCAAATTGGTCACAATTAGTGGTTTTCCCTTCTTTTATCTGTTGCTTCTACTGTATGTTGAAATTGGCAACAAGAAATAGTGAAAATGACAACCATAAATGGAATCGAGAAAATGACACCCATAAATGGTACCATATGAGGCTTCTCATTTAATTTTCCCTTCATTAAATTTGAAAGAAATTGTAATTTCATCTCATGACAAATTGTATTAGTTAGCCGCGTGAGGAAGACTTGGCTAGCTTAGGAAAATCGATTTAGAGGTCAAAGAGGATGCATGTAGAGGATTTCATATTTCTATGGAAACCAATTACAGTTATTTGTGAGTTGTAATTAGTTAACTCAATTATTTGAGTTAAAATAAGTTTAACTAGTTGTAATTGAGAGATGAGCTAGTGAGAGGTCCAATGAATTATATCAAACTTAATTCAGTTATAAGTAATACCCAGTTGAGACTAAGGTTAAAGGAAGGGTCTCAATTATCCCAAGAATACGTAAGGAAGGGAGACTAGGTAGAGACAAGAAAAAGGTTAAATAATCAACCGATTTCTCTTAAATCACAGGCCAAATCCGAGCTAGATCAAAGTGAGACAGTAAGGAGAGTGCAGGGGTCTCTAAGTGGAGGAATAACATTGTATTGTTTCATGATATTTACCATATGGAATATAGAGATAAAGGGGTTTTGAGTCATTTCTTTCTCGAGATACATCTTGTGTGTGCTATTGATTGTTTCTTTCTCTTGCTTATATGTGATTGTATGAAGGATTCAATATCTTTATTTCCGCAAATTGTATGAAGGATTCAATATCGTTTTTTAGTACATTAAAAGGTTGAATTGAATATCGTTGGTATGATTTTCTACACTATATCCACATCGGGGTTTTACCCTTATTATTGTGGTAGACGCAGTTCGTAAATTCTTGGCTCGACATCAAGCTATCTCAAGGTAATAATTGTAAGAAAATATCTTATTTTCTTATAATTCAATACGTTAATGTTTCATGTTGAAGTGTTTGAGTTCAGGTTCCCCATTTCATGTAGGTATTACCAAGGTTAGGCTTGAAACCTTCACCTCGTCATAACAATTTCATCAAGGGATAAGCTCGCATGTTCTAAAGTGTAACACCCCTCACACTCGCTTTTGTTCTATCTACAAGTTTTTCAATACGCAATTCCTTCTTTTGAGATTTGACTTCAAGGTTTTGGTTTCCTCTGGATCATTTGTAAATTGCAGCCACGACCTTAAAAATTCTTAACTATTGTTAGGGTTTTGTATCTCGAATATCGATTTTTTGATATTGCATGTAAAAAAATAAAATTGGCATATTTTGTTTCCTCTTGTTCTCTAATAATCCTTTCCTCCAATGCCCACCCTCACCTTGGTTTACAAAACTATAATATCCACAACCATTTCTTTGGTTGTCAGTAAGCTCACTTGGCTAGGGAATAAATTTGGAATGTTGTCTCCTTGACGGGTTCAAGTCCCTTGGTTGAATTATCATTTTCTTTTCTTGACTATTCCATATTGTTGCGTAAGTACTCACTTAACGTTTTATATGAATAATGCATAGCTTAACATGCTTACCCTTTCCTTGTCAATTAATCATGGTCTATTTGATTCTTTTTCCTTTCTTCATCACTCACGGTTATGAGTACTATTTTACATGGTTGCTTATTCAAGTTATTATTTTTTTTCTAGTGAATACATTCTTTATGTGGTTACATAGGGTTACAGTGCCATGTTTCACAAAGTACCATTGGGGTTCCTCTAGAGCAATGACATAACTTATATACAAATATTTTTTTTTCTCCCTATAATATTTTACAAAATTGATGTTGAAGTTCAACAATAAATTTCAACACCTACACTTGTGTGGGACCGTGAGGTCAGAGCAACACCAACACTAGTGTGGGACCACAGGTCTTAGTAACACCTACATTAGTGTGGGCTAACTTTGGTGCATGTCTATTTTAGTTATCCCTTAATTAAGATGGATAATAAAATGTAATCTAATATAAAAATAACTTGTAATAGTTAACTGGGCCTGATAAACTCAGTTGACTCATGATTTTCAAGTTGAGGGTGGTTGGTGAGGCATGCAGAGTAATTCTAGTTGTAACAGAGTTCGAAGTGCAGTGGTGTATTATTTAATTCATGTTGTAATCGGTTTAATTTAGTTAAGTGAGTTAAACTCATTTGTTATAGTTGTAACTATTTGATACACTAGTGAGAGATCAAGTGAATTAAATATTATTCAATTCACAATCAGTGATCTCACATGCAACTGAGGATTTACTATTATTAGTTGCATGCATGTCAGTTCCAGTGGAGACCCAGTTGAGATCTAGGTGAAAGGGATGTTGACTATCAGTTGTAGGATTATTGGGCTACACCCATGCAACCAAAAACCCATTGGATTTCCCATTATCCTTGCATAGTCAATAAAGGCCAAAGTTCCTATTCTTTAGTGATTGCATTCCACATGAACTTTGCAAGAAAGGAAGGTTGTTTAAAGGCTGAAAATTGGCTACGTGTTGGTTAGTTTTGTCCAGGACAATGCCAGACAATTAGCTGAGTACAGGAGGGCTCTTGTGAGAAGATTTGTATGTAATTGTTTCATGTATCCATGTTGAATATGCAATAGAATATAGTGTGGTTTTGAGCAATAATATTTCCCTAGTAAATTATGTGTTTTATGGTTTGATTTGATTCTTCTTTGCTTCATGTGATTGGCGATTGTGCTTTTAATTCCGAAATTGATTTGTAGAAGCGATTCATTATCTAGATTTAGTATATTATTATATCGGATTGAATCCATGATATACATGTTTTTTGTATAATTTCTACATGGTATCATAGAACAGAAAATCACAATAGTGAAGCAAGATTTAAGTTTGTGACTGAATAGAATTCAAATTTGCAGAAAGAATTTCTTGGTGCTACAGCTGATTCAAGATCGAAATGGCTTTCAATGGCTTGAGATTCGAGTATGCACCTGAACAAAGCTCTAACTATATTGCTTGGAAGGACATGGTGGAGGTAGTACTCGAAGACGATGGCTTGAGGCATTCATTGAAAATGATGTTCCTAAACTCGCTATGACAGATGCTGCAAATCTTGATGCATGGAAAAAGAAAGTGGCGAAGGCGAGGAGGATCTTACTAGAGGGACTATGAGACCACATTGTCTCAAGTCCCCATGGTAAAGCCACACCATATGCTATGTGGAAGGCTTTGACAGATCTATTTCAGAGCATAAGTGACCATAGGAAATTGGCACTGAAAGATAAAATCAGGAAGATCAAGATGGAGAAAGTCAACTCCATGCCAAAAAGTTTAACAAATTTTTTCCAATGTTGAGATGAGCTGGGGAGCATTAGCATTATTGTTGTTGATGATGATTTGGTGAGTTTAGCTCTCCTAGGACTTCCCAAGAGTTGGCATAGTTATCAAGACCCTGTCAATGAAAGGGAAAATCTACTAGATTGGGAACGATTATGGTCGGATTTAGTACAGGAGGAGTTCAGATGGAATACCAGAGATGAATCTTCATCTAAGAATGAAGATGAAGAAGATTGTGCTTTGGCTGCCAAGGTGAAGAAGGGGAAAGGAAAGAAGTTCCATTCTGAATCTGATTCCAAATATGGCAAGAAGCACAACATGTCTAGAGTGAAGTGTTTCCTCTGTCACGAGCATGGACATTATGCCACTAATTGTCCAAAAAAGAAGAAGAATAAGAAGGCTTCGGGATCTGCAGCTGGGGAGACTTTGGCCTCACAATTTGAGATTGACTTCTCATTGATCGCATGCATGGTGTTAAGTGCATTAGGATCGGTGTGGTATTTAGTTAGTGGTGCATCCTTTCACGTGACAAGAGACAAGTAACTTTTCAGTAGCTTGGAGGAGAAGGACCTCCAGATGCATATCGAAATGGGTGATGACGGGTGGTATAATGCTATCGAGATTCGTACCATTACATTCCAGAGACATTCAGGTAAACCCTTTCAATTAAAATATGTAATACATGTACTAGGCTTGAAGAAAAATTTGGTCTCAGTTGAAATGTTAGAGGATAGAGGCTATGATGTTGTTTTTAATGAAGGAAAAGCTTTCGTGCAACAAAAAACAAGAGGACAAGCCAAGAATATAGGGATTCGAGTTAAGAATCTCTATAAGCTAGATGTAGATGGATGCACAACATTGATGATCAAGGCAGAGAAAGTGGTGAGCCGAGATTAGGGTGAGTTATGGCACATAAGATTGGGCCATATTAACCATAGAGACTTGAAATTCATGCAACATATTTCTACGGGTCTTCCTAAGGGTACACTTGCACAGTCAAACACATACAAGGGATGTAATATGGGAAAATATGTAAATGCCACCTTTCATGAGAAGGAGAACCAAGCATCGAGGATCCTTGAGAGAGTTCACATACACATATGTGGACCATTTTCTGTTGCTTTGAAAGGAAAGCATAATTACTATGTGATATTTGTTGATGAATTTTCTCGGAGGTGTTGGATCTACTTCATGTAGAGGAAATATCAGACATTCTCAAAGTTTCTTGAGTTTAAAGCATTGGTGGATAAAGACACGGGGAAGAAAGTGAAGGCTCTTAGGAGCGATAATGGTGGTGAGTACATCTCTAAAAAATTCAAGAACTTCTCCAGCAAAGAAGGAATTCAGAGAGAAATTATAGTGCCTAATAACCCACAACAAAATGGGGTCACCGAAAGAAAGAACAAAAAGATTATGGGTGAAGCAAGAGGGATGTTGCATGATCAAGGCCTACTGATGCATCTGTGCTTAGAGTCATGCAACACAATGGTATTTGTGCAGAACCGTTGTCCTCATAGGATACTTGACATGAGTACACTAGAAGAGGCTTTCACTGGTAAGAAATCTGATGTTTCACATTTTAATATTTTTATCTCATATTTTTATGTGAATGTGACCAAAGACGTGAGGAAGAAGATGAACACTGTTACCAATGAAACGGGAACTATTATCTCAAAAAGGGAACTCTAGCCCAAAAAGACTCAAAAAACATGAAAAAACACCCCCAAAAACAAAAAGTGTGCATTCCATAACGCATTTGTTTTTTTCTCAAGGTCAAATTTCTCCTTTTTGTAAAATTATGCTAAAAACAAAATTGTTTCTTGAAAAAATGAACGAAAAAACACCCTCAAAACAAAACGAGTTGATGCTGGAATAACAAAAAAACATTGTGTCACACTTTTGACACATTGTAACAATGGAATTAAAGACAACATATTAGGACATGGAAAAATCGTAAAATTCTAAATTTTTGATAAATGATGTTGAATATAAACAAAATCATGTCTGAAGGGCTTATCATTTCGAACAATTTTAAACAATGTTGTTAAACATAAAATATCTTGACTCTAAACAACCCTAAAATTGTAATTATTTTCAATGATAACATTAAAGATAAAATTTCGTAGCCCATAAAAACCTTAATGAAAATTTGTAGATCTCGAGTTTTTAAATCTTAAGTTTTTAAGATACTTGAACCATGAAATTATGGAGAAATTATATGGCTTAAACAATTTTTAAAAATGAGCAAGTAAATGAAAAATTTATTATTCATATATTTGTTTGTTTATATATAAAAACATATTTTTTAATATTTTTTATTGTTTTTCTATATTTTAAATTGTAATTGTTTTAGATTTAAGAAAAATAAAATGAAAAATTAAAATCTTCTTATATATGTTTGTTTATATTTTAAAACATATTTTAAACTTTTTTTCTTATTGTTTTTTAATATTTTAAAAAATAATGGTTTTAATTAAAAAAAATAAAAAATTAAAAAATATATATTTTTTTTATATTTGTTTGTTTATTCATTAAAACATATTTTTTAATTTGTTTTTATTCTTTTTTTTTATATTTTAAATTCTAATTGAATAGTGTGTGTGTTTTTTGTTTTTTTGTTATTTATTTATTATAATAGTTTTTCTTTTAAAAAAATAATTTTTTTATACAATTTGTATTTGAAAAATAAAATAAAAATAAAAATTAATTTGCAGCCCACTGGGGGCCGAAGGGAAGCTGGGCAGCCCTGGATGGCGTCACTCGGCCAGCCTCCGGCCCCTGGCTGGGTGGAGGCCAGTCGGGCGACACCGTCGAGGGCTACCCAACTTGCCTCTAACCCCCGACTGGGTAGAGGGTGATTACGAGAATTGCCCTCCACCCAGCAGGTGGCCAGAGGCAGGCTGGGTGGCCCTCGACGGCGTCGCCTGACCAGCATCTGGCCCTCGGTTGGGCGGAGGGAGATTCTCGGAAACAACCTCTGCCTAGCTGGGGGCCGAAGTTCTGCCGGGCAACACCGTTGAGGGCCGCCCAGCCTGCCTCTGGCCCCCGACTGGGCGGAGCGCGATTTCGAGAATCACCCTCAGCCTATTCGTGGGCCAGAGGTAGGTTGGGCAGCCCTCGACGGAGCTGCGCTGCCTACCTCCGGCCCCCAGTCGGGTGGAGGTTGATTACGAGAATCAGCCCCGGTTGGGCGAAGGCCGGAGGTAGGCCGGGCGACATCGTCGAGGGCTTCCCAGCCTGCCTCTGACCCGCGACTAAGTAGAGGGTGATTCTCGGAATCACCCTCCGCCCAGCCTGGGGCCGGAAGCAGGCTGGGCAGTCTTCGATGGTGTCACCCAGACAAGCTTTGGCCCCCGACTGGGCGGAGGCCGGCTGGGTGGTGCCATCGAGGGTTGCCCAGCCTGCCTCTAGCCCCAGCTGGGAGGAGGGAGATTCTGAGAATCTCCCTCCACCCAGCCGGAGGCAGGCTCAGTAGCCCTCGCATGCATTGCACAACCTACATCCGGACCCCAACTTGGCAAAGGGCGATTCTGAGAATCACCCCCGACTAGGCGGAGGGTGATTCTGAGAATCGCCCCCAGATGGGCGGAGGGCGTTTCACAGGGTGATTCCGAGAATCACCCCCGGCTAGGCAGAGGGTGATTCCGAGAATCTCCCTTAGCTAGGTGAAGGGTGATTTCGAGAATTTCCCTCTGCCCATCCAGTGGCGATTCTCCAAATCGTCGTCTGCCCAGCCAAGGGCTAGATACATGCTAGGCAACCCTCGATGGCGCCACCCGGTCGGCCTCTGGCCCTCGATTGGATAGAGGGCGATTCCAGGGCAATTCTCAGAATCACCCTCCTCCCTGTCGGGGGCCAGAGGACGGTCGGGGGGCACTGTCGAGGGCTTCATAGCGCTGCTCGGCCTACCTCCGGCCCCTGGCCGGGTGGAGGGAAATTCCAAGAATCGCCCTCCTCCCGGTCGGGGGCTAGAGGCAAGCCAGGAGGCAACATCGAGAGCTGCAAAGCCTTCCTCTAGGCCCCGGCTTAGCGAAGGGCGATTCTCAGAATTTCCCTCTGCCTAGCTAGGGCTGATTCTCGGAATCGCCCTCTACCCTGCCGGGGACCGGAGGTATGCTAGGCAGTGCCATCGAGGATAGCCTAGCCAGCCTCTAGCCCCTAGTTGGGTAGATGGCGATCACCCTCTGCTTAGCCAGGGGCCGGAGGCAGGCTGGGCAACCCTTAATGGCGCCACTTGGCCGGCCTCCAGCCCCCTACTGGGTAGAGGGAGATTCTCGGAATCACCCTCCGCTCGGCTCGGGGCTGGAGGTCGGCTGAGCAGCACCGTCAAGGGTTTCCAAGCCTACCTCCGACCCCTAGCTGGGCTGAGGGAAATTTCAAGAATTTCCCTCCACCTAGTCGCGTGTGGGAGGCAAGCTTGGCAGCCTCGACGGTGCCACCCAGATTGCCTCGGGCACCCGGCTGGGTGGAGGGTGATTCTAAGAATCGCCCCCGGCTAGGCAGAGGGTGATTCTCAGAATCGCCCTTTGCCCAGCCGGGGTTTATTCTCAAAATCACCCTCTGTCCAACCGGGGGTGATTCTCGGAATCGCCCTCCACCCAACCGAGGGTGATTCTTGGAATCACCCTCCACTGAGCCGGGGATAATTCTAGGAATCACCCTCCACCTGGCTGGGGGCTGGAGGCAAGTCAGGCAGCTCCATCGAGGGCTACCCAGACTGCCTCTCACCCGTGGTTGGGTGCAGGGAGATTATCGAAATTTCCCTCTGCTCAGTTGGGGGCCGGAGGCAAGCTCGACAGCCCTCGACAATGCCACCCGACCTACCTCTGGCCCTTGGCCTGCCGGAGGGTGATTATGAGAATCTCCCTCCCCCCAGCGGGGGACCGAAGGCCAACCGGATGATGCCATCGAGAGCTGCCCAGCTTGCCTCTAGCCCTAGATGGGCGGACGCAGTCTGGGCCATCCTCGATGGTGCCACTCGGCCTGCCTCCGACCCATAGCTGGGTGGAGGGCAATTCTGAAAATCACCCCCGGCTAGGCGGAGGGCGATTCCGAGAAACGATCATGGTTGGGCGGAGGTCGGCTGGATGGCATCGTTGGGGGCTGCCAAGCCTGCATCTGGCCCCCAGCTAGGTAGAGGGAAATTCTCAGAATTGCCCTCTGCCCAGCCGAGGGCCGGAGGGAGGCCGGGCGACGTCGTCAAATGAAGGAGATTGGGTTTTGGATCTATTTTCAGGTTCAGGTAAGTTTTATTATACAAATTTTAAATTTAAATATTTAAATTTTTAATTTTTATGTCTTTATACTAATTTTCTTACTTATTTCTTTTGTACTTGATGATTAGATACAACACTAGCATGTTGCCTACCAACAGGAAGAAATTTCATTGCCATTGAGAAATACCGAGTGCAATGAAAATTTATTCAACAAATAATTAACGCTCTTGAATTCCTTCTAGATGCGAAGCAAGAAGTTGGTTTGAAGAAAGGGGATTTTAATGAATCACGTGCGGCAAAAAGAGAAAAGGAACCTCAAACACCATTATATGGAATGATTGGAAAGGGACACTTTGGAAGATTTGCAGACATGAAATATCCATTGGAAGATGAAAATGACCAAAATGAAATAGAAAATGTTGCGGAAGAAGCCATCAACAATGTTTTAGATGATGTTAAACATGTATTAGTTGATATTGTTGATGATCTTTAAGTATGATTGCAAACAAAGCTCATTTTTGAGATCTATTAATCAGTTTTACTTGTAATGTTTATAATTTGATATTTTATGAGAAGAATCCTTATTTTTTGCAAAAAACATGTGATTACTATTATTTTTTGACGTAAAATTCAATAAAAATGCTATTTTCTTAAGTTTTTTTTGTTAAGATTTTCCCAAAAATTAGTTTATTTAACAAGTTTTTTTTTAACAAAAAGTCTCTAAAAGTGTATTTTTTGCATTCTATTTGTATTGAAAATTTGTATTTTTTTGTCATATCATTCAAAATATTGGTTTTTTAGCGACAATTATTTGATGTGCATTGAAAAACTACTTAGCAATACATAAACTTGTAGAAAATATAAACTTTATAATATTGACCCTTTTTTCATTTTTTATCTATGTGAAAAAGTGAAGATATCATTACAAATTTTTATTTAAAAAAAAAAAAAAAAATTCTTTTTAAAACACACGTACATAAATGCACTTAAAAATAAACATCTCATGGAAGAAGAAGACATTAGAAAATGTATAGTGTCAAAATCAATACTCTAAAAAAATGTTGGTGATGATACACCGCCACTATTCAAAATTGACATAAAAAGCATCACAGGAAAAAAAAAATTAAAGTGCCAAAAACATGCTTAAAAAAAAAATTATTCTGCATCACCATTTTTCAAAATCGAGTGTTTCTTGCTATGTCAAAAAGTAGGTAACAGTGGAGTTACTTATTTCATCGGTAACAGTGTTGATGGAACCAACAATTGAGATTGGGATTTTTTGGCGTACACTAAAACTCCCCCAAACTATTAGGTGTATTTTCAAAACAGTATAATTACTGTTGTGCAATAGGATATAAAATTTGATGAGGAGAAATCCATGTGATTGTCCCTTGAGAGGGAGCTAGATTTGCATGCAGAGGAGGAACTCTTGGTTCCTAAGGATGAGCCTCAATATGTGGAGGAGCCACATGCGGAGGATCATGGAGTGGTAGAAAACACTCATGCAGATCCATCCATCAGAAATGATAGAAGGTGCACCATAGAAGCTGATAGATTGAGACTTGATTTCGTCGAGAATGTAGGAGCCCCTACTTCACAACGAAGACAGAGACAGTCTCTAGATAGGTTTACTGGATACATGGCTATTATGAGAAAATGTATTGTGATTGAACCATCTTCCTTTCAGGAGGTAGTGCAGTAACTAACTTGGGTTGATGCAATAGTGGAGGAGTATGACTCCATTGTTGAGAACAGTGCCTGGGAGTTTTTCCCAAGGCCAGTCGGTAAATCAATGGTTGGATCTATATCAATCTACAAGGTAAATAAAGCTACTGATGGGAGTGTGTATAAATACAAGGCCATATTTGTTGTCCGATGATTCTCACAGATTGAGGGGATCGATTATGATGCGAATTTTGCACCAGTTTCAAGGTACTCTTCCATTAGATCCATCCTTGCACTCTCAGCGTAGATGGGATGGCACATTCATTAGATGGATGTGAAAACTATGTTTCTCAATGGAGTTATTGAGGAAGAAGTGTACATAGAGAAGCCAAAAGGTTTCGATATCTTTGATAGTGAGTCGCATGTGTGTCGATTCAAGAGAGCACTGTATGGGCTGAAGCAAGCACCTTGTGCTTGGTACACTCAGATAAATAGTTATTTCTCCGAAATGGGCTTCACCAAAAGTGAAGTTGATGAAAACATGTGGTAGATTATGGTTGAGGGTAAGATATTGATTATTGTACTTTATGTTGATGATCTGATTTTGACTGGTGATGATACGTTGATACACTCATGCAATGAGGATCTTGCAAGATAGGTCGAAATGAAGGACGTGGGACTCCTTCATTATTTCCTTGGTTTGGAAATATGGCAGTGGGATGGTTAAATTTTTGTTTCTCAAGGAAATTCTACCAAAGAGATACTGGGTAAGTTTCACATGGAGAGATCGAAACCCAAGGACACTCCTCTCCCAGGAAATTGGAGGAAAGAGGATGCTACTTCTAGAGGGGTAGTGGATGCTAATGTCTACAGGAAGTTAGTTGGTTCACTGATGTATTTAGTGCACACCAGACCAAAAAATTTCTACGCATTTAACCAGTTGAATCAAGCTATGGCTAATCCTACCAAGCTCATTTGGAAGGCAGGGAAGCATGTCTTGAGATACCTGAGGGTCACGTCAGAGTATGGATCATGGTACAGAAGGACAAAGGGAGTGAAGCTTCAAGGCTTCATGGATGCAGATTGGGCAGATATTCCCTCAGACAGAAAGAGCACATAAAGAGGGATCTTCAGCATAGGTTCGACAATAGTTTCTTGGTACAACAGGAAGCAGCGATCTGTGGCACTCAGTTAAGTGGAAGCAGAGTACATGGAAGAAATTCAAGCTGCATGTGAGGCTATCTGGATGAGAAATATCCTGGTTGGTTTGTTTGGTTCTCAAATGGATATGACAGTGATACATTGTGATAGTTAGAGTTTCATTAAACTCTTGATTAATCCTGTGTTTGATGATAGGTCCAAGAACATGGGTGTCAAGTACCACCATCTCAGATAGTTTGTGCAGAGGCACATAATATTATTTCAGTACATTCCCATAGAATATCAGGATGCTGATATTATGATGAAGGTGCTCACCAGGAGAAAATTAGAATACCATAGAGGTAGGATCAGGGTGAAGGATAATCCCTTTCTTGTTGAGAGGGAGTGTTGAAGTTCAACAAAAAATTTCAGCACCTACACTATTGTGGGACCACAAGTCTTAGCAACACCTACCCTGATGTGGGCTAAATTTGGTGCATGCATATTTTAGTTATCCATTAATTAAGATGGACAAAAAAATGTAATATAATCCCAAAATAACTTGTAATAGTTAATTAAGTGGGATAAACTTAGTTAACTCATGAATTTTGAGTTGAGGGTAGTTGGTGAGGCATGCAAAGAAATTCTATTTGTAATAGAGTTCGAAGTGTAGTGGTGCATTAGTTAATGCAAGTTATAATCAGTTTAACTTAGTTAAGTGAGTTAAACTCAATTATGCTAGTTGTGGTTGTTTCATACACTAGTGAGAGATCAAGTGAATTAAATATGATTTAATTAACAATTAGTGATCTCACATGCAACTAAGGATTTACTATTATTAGCTGCAGACATGTCAGTTCCAGTGAAGACCGAGTTGAGATCTAGGTGAAAGGGAAGTTGACTATCAGTTGTAGGATTATTGGGTTGCACCCATGCAACCAAACACCCATTGGATTTCCCATGATCCTTGTGTATTAAATGAAGGCCAAAATTCCTATTCTTTATGCATTTCATTTTTTTGTACCCATTTCCTGTAGGCAGTCATTGGCTACAAAAACTACGCCAGAAAACCAACTCAACTTCCTTTAGGTTAAAGCTATCCCTTGAACCAGAGGGGGCTCCCTCGGTTGTTACAAGGCCTTGTTTAACGTTGTTCAATGTCACCGAACAACAACCTTTGAAGCACAATGGCCAGTTTTATGGTTTTTAATTGGGGGTGGTTGGCTATCAATGACAATCCCTATTCCTAAATAAATCCCTCCTTCACAAAGTTCTTTCTTAAAGTGTCATCTTCCAACCTGACAGAACGACTAGATTTGTATAAGAATTTGACAGAAGAATGTAAGGAAATCCCTAATAATGGAGCAGCTAGACTGACCGCTTAACCAATAGGGAGAAAAACCATAACCAGTTGTAAAGAGGACCTTGATCAGACAGACCGTATAATATACTAATCTCTTTAAAAAACTATAGTTTTTAGAAATTATGAAAACTATGTTTTCATAATAAACAAAATATGATCAAGTCATTACAGAAACCTTGTGTAATTAAGATTTCAAGAGGAATTTTCAATAATATACAACCCTATAAATTAATTTCTTAATCCAATTACAACTTCATAGCAAATCATAAACGAAAATGAGATTCAATTAAATTTCCAATTGGATAACTGTACATGAATTAAATCATACGAAGAAAAAAAATATGGAAACATTGGGAAAATGTATAAGAAACACAAATTCTATCAAATTCAGAGTTGAAATACTTCAATTAGAATTTCAGGAAAAATATTTTACAAAGCTGAAAGGTCTTGGTCTCAAAAGCCCACCCTTTGTTTATTTTAATTCATCATCACCATCATCATCATCATCATATATATATATATATATATATTACAATAAGGTAGATGTTTCTAGATTTTAGGAAAATAAAACAAAATGTTAATAATATACTAAAAATGAAGTCTAATTTATTACAAAATTCCTAGAAATAAAATCAAATAAAACTAAATATAAGAAAAAGAATTTGGAACTGTTGAAGCTGCTGATGCCAAATTCTATTTAAATCTAGAATCACCCCTTTTGATATGTTGATATCTTGCCTAAAGATCTGAATCTGTTTCCTTAAAATCTGCTAACTTTCAGTGAATCAAGGTAATTATTTTTTCACTGTTGGTTTTGTGTCTAGGAAATTCTACCACTTTCTCTAAGGGTACTCCTTTGTTACCAGGTGGAAGTTGTGTGCTTCCTCCAGTTCCTCTTGGATAAAATAAGTTGCAGAAGACTCATTTGATAATGTATTATCCAAAGAGACCATATTTCTTCCATATAAATCTTTTATAAAGGGTTTTGTAAACAAAAACAAGGGAGAAGCACAAGGTGAGGTTTGGAAAAGGCTGGTTCTAAAATATCCTGAAGGCGGTTCAAAACGTATGTATACTTGACCCATAGCTCCAGTCTACTCTCAATGAGAGACAAATTCAATATCCTATGGATACACTAGATACCAAAACTAAAAATTAGGCTTGCTACCCAAACACAACCCTCACCATAATAAGGAACTAAAAAGACAAGGACTAAAGTTGATTCACACGTATTTGGAATAGGGACAGATTTGTAGTCCTGATGTTGATTATGTACATCACTACTGTATAACTTGGAAGACTCACATGTGTCAGCCTCATGAATAAATTTTTCCTTCGCAACAACCAAATCAATAATCTCCTCATCGAATCCACCATCCTGGTTAAATAGGCACTCTGATCCTTCCAATCTAAGAAGCTTCAAAATAAAACAATGAAGGTTTCTTAGCATCTCAACCTTAGAATCTCCACAAGAAACATTCTCATGTGTGCTTGAAACTTTTCTAGAATTTCTATTCCTTTTAAAAACATATCCTCTTCCACTTCCAATACCGGACGTACCAAACAATAGCTCAAAAGGTTGTCTTGACCAAAGAGAGTTGTCTTCTAATTTTGAAGTTGAGTGGAGTGAAAAACCATATTTTTGAAGCTGGGAAGGAGAAAACTCATCAAAAGACAATGGAACTTGATCAACCTTGTTATTAACATCATCATTATATGTTCCCATCTAAGAAACTAGTAAGTTCTTGAAAGTTTTTTTAAAGGATGAACTCCCTAGACTCCTATATCTCATATCCAATTCCCCTGCAACCCTTTGAACTAAAGGATTCCACTGATCTTTCTCTTTCCCTATAGGATAATCCCACTTAATCCCACTTTAATATGCCATGACCAAATATATCAAGCAAACTATGATACTTATTTGTGTGGCCTATATATGGGCCATTTCCATGGGACCATAGAATGATTAGCTAGAAAAGGAATTGTTATAAGATGATCCACTTTCCTGTAAACCATATAATTCAAATCCAGTGTTTAGAGAAATTTTTTCTTGTAACTTACTGAATCCATATCCAACTGGTGCATTTCTGAAAGAGTCATGAATTGAGAAGGAAAATATATCTCCATCTTGGGGTCCAACTTGTGAATCTACTGCATTTGTAAATTAGGCATGAGTTCCACTTTTTCCCATATAAGATGTGGTTTGATAACCATGTATTGTAGCTATTTGATAATCAAATTTTTCAGGATAAGAGGGGATATGCAATCGCGAGTAACACCTCTCACTTCTATTAAAAGAAGGAGCAACTTGACTGGTAGATGAACCACGTAAGGCCATGGGAGAATCCCAAGACCCCAATGAAGCATCATAAATATTTGAACTATGGATTTTTCCATTGACTTAGCCTATACACTGATGATGGGTTTTGGAGGAAAACAATCAGAAGCACACATTTGAGAGATCTTCAAAATTTAATATTAAATTTTCATTCACTACAAAACAAATAAATTATGATCACTGCAAAACCACTGTCATAGCTTTCATTTTCAAAGACACCAGATCCTGCATAAAGTGATGAGGATATCCAGCCTTGCATCTCTTCAATGTTAGATTTTATTTCATTAGCACTCCCTTCAATTCTTGGAAACTTTGAGGGGATTTTATTCTCTTAGAAAATACTTCCACAAACCTTGAAAGCTTGCTCAATCCAACAACCCGTTGATCAGATGAAACATAAGGAACATGTAAAATAAAATTGAAAGGAAATAAACAAGCCTCACAATATTAAAATAGATCTAGCATTTGCAAAAGTCATGACCACACCGTTACCCACAAAAAACTTGGAGCGTATGTCATCAAAACCATAAACACATTTTCGGAGGGGGTATGCAATGGTTTCTCGTTTCGCGCTAGGGGGATGCGAACTACTCCACACAATGCCACATGCCCAGGAGTTGTTTAAAAAAAACAATATTTCGAACCCCCCTCCTCAAAAAAATGTCGAAAAGTTCGAGGGGTTCCAAAATCAATGGAGACCATCTATAAATTGGAAATGTTGGATTGGACTTAGGTTAAAAAATTTATAAAAAACTTTTTAAATTTAAAACAAATATTTCCATAAAAAATTATATTTTTATAAAAATATTATATTTTAAATTAAAAATTAATATATAAAATAGATAAACCTTTCAAAAGTATAATAACATATTTCTTAACATTTCAAGTTTAGTAGGAAATTGACAAATGTTCACCCAAAATATAAAACTTTTGGGTGTGCCAAACTATGTTACAACATATTCCACATGAATTGCATAAGCAAGGAAGGTTGTTTAGAGGCTGAGAATTGGCCACGTGTTGATCAGTTTTGTCCAAGGCAGTGTGAGACAATTAGTTGAGTACAGGAGGGCTCTTATGAGAAGAGTTGTATGTAATTGTTTCATGTATCCATGTTGAATATACAATAGAAGATAGTGGGGTTTTGAGCAGTAACCTTTCCATAGGAAATTATATGTTTTATGGTTTGATTTGATTCTTATTTGCTTCATGTGATTCATGATTGTGTTTTTAATTCCATAATTGATTTGTAGAAGTGATTTAGTATCTATATCTAGTATATTGTTGGATCGAATTGAATCCATGGTATACATGCTTGTTGTATAATTTCTACAACTCAACTGTAAATTATAGAGGATTATTAAAAAAAAAAAAATTACACCATCTCAATTCTCTGAGAAGAAAAAAACTCATAATCAACTTATATGTTATGTTTTATGTCCAATAATTTACATGTTATATCACACCACCCTACCAACGAGAATTGGTAATTATGTCCAAGTTCTCCCCCTGAGATACTCAGTTCCAAAACAACCACTTTAGATATTATTCTTTCAAGTTTAATTCATTGGAATCAAGAATCTTAGTCTAGCATAGAATTTTTCATAGACCAAGTCTGTATTGAATTTTTTCACTAGCCCAATATAGCTCAAGAATACTCCGTAGCAAACGTCATGCCCACCTTCATAGTTTCTTGTTCACGTCTTCCTTTTATGTGTCTCAGATACGTCTAGTGTTTCTCTAGTATTTCCTTTGCATCCTCCCTCCCACTAATATGTTTTATCTCCAGGGAAATAAAATAAAATATAATTGTCTTTAATTATCTGGTAATTGAGAATTTACTAGGGTCTCATCCCGTAAATTCTGAGAATCAACATAATTTTATTTTAACTATATAATTTTAAAAATAATATAATTCCTTAATAAAAAATAACCTTACACTAACTATATAAATTACTGGGTCCAATGCAGTAAAAGTAAATAATGAATATTTACATCACCTATGGGTGTCACATCTTCCTCCCTTGAGAGAAACACTGTCCTCGGTGTTCATTTATTTTCTCGCTTCCTGAAATAACTTGGGATATGCCTCTTGCATAAAGTTTGTATCTTCCGAGGTGGGTTCTTCTGAGCTAAACTACCTCCAGTTCACTTTAACCTGGGTGATAACTCACCTCCGTAACATTGTTTCTCTCTAGCCAATAATACACAGAGGTTATACTATATACTCTTTGTCCGGTTTGACCTGTTATACAATCATGAAATGGTCATTAGTTAAATTTATTCATTGCATTAAAACTTGCATTCACAAAATTACAACATATACATTACTTGCATATTTTTCCAATATATAATATGTCTAGGATCGTATATATATTTATTTAAATTAAAACATGAAACACATTGTGACTGCATATTTGATTTGGTAGTGCAAGTTGGTATACTATCAGTCCCACCCTTTCCAAAATATGGAAGGGTCCACAATATCAAGGTGCTAATTTTGCGCAAACCCCCATTTTAGGGTGCTCCTTTTGGGTTTAACTAGCACATATACATGGTCACCCACATGGAATTCTCTATAAGTTCTTTTTTATCTACATAAGCCTTCTGCCTATCTTGAGACACCTTTAGTTTTTGTCGAACCTTTTTCACTATGTGTTCCATTTACTCTGCCATGTCGGGTCCTAGAATTAATTTATTCTCGTGACTGTTCCAGTTAGTAAGTGTTCTACATAATTTACCATATAGTACATCAAAAGGGTTCATTTTGAATGATTCATGGTAGTTGTTATTATAAGAAAACTCCACTAAATGAAGGTGTTCTTTCCATTTAGTTGGTTGTTG
Source organism: Pinus albicaulis (assembly GCA_034641835.2). NCBI lineage: Eukaryota > Viridiplantae > Streptophyta > Pinopsida > Pinales > Pinaceae > Pinus > Pinus albicaulis. The sequence continues at coordinate 477,909,501 of CM076577.1, forward strand.
CATTACACACATTCTTAGCATATCCTCTAATACCTTATTCACCCGTTTAGTCTTCCCATATGTTTGTGGGTGGTTTGCAGTACTGAATTGGATTTGAGTAACCAATCTAGTAAAGAGTTCTTTCCAAAATGAATAAGCAAAGTGACGTCCCTATTAGAAATTATCACTCTTGGCATGCCATGTAATCAGAATATCTCTCTCATAAATATATCTGCAATTTGATTAGTTTGGTAAGTGGATTTGACAAGGATGAAATGATATAATTTTCTTAGTTTATCCACCACTACCATGATGTAATCATTTTTCTTCTTGGATCTAGGTAAGTCGGTTATAAAATATAATGTAATCATATCCCATTTCCATTTAGAAATGGGTAATGGGTGGAGAAAACTAATAGGGTTTTGGTGTTCAGCCTTGAATTGATGAAACTCCAAGAATTTTTCTAAATACTCATGTTATGCGGATAAATCCCTCTTGCGGACAAGAGCGATCTCCCTAGTATCCTACGGATAGCTAGAAACAAAAATCCATTTGTAAATTGTTTTCTCTAGATCATTTACAATTCAAAATTATTATAAACAAATAAAGAGGACATTCCCCTACCTTGAAATCTAATGTTAGGTGCAACCTTTAATCCAGTTGCTCCAAAGAGGCTTCTTTAGTAATGAGAGCCTACAACCTAAGGCACACAAAAGAATTAAAATCACCTGCAACATATAATAATTGAGAATAGCTAATATAAATCAGTGATAAAGGAATCCAAGCATTGAATCATTAAAATAGACACAAGAACAACTCAATGAGAAAAGGATATCCATATGTATTATCTTGTATGAAAAGGTTAACTTTACAACCTATTGCCCTGATGGTGCACTAGTTCCTCCCAGGGTCCTGAACAATCGTTCCTCCTTTAGATTGACGAGCCTTCCTCTCTCTAAACTAGCATGAAGTTATGGACATGAGTGTGTGATCATTCTCATACCAAAAAAGACTAGTATAGAGAGTATGCTTTCTTGAGAATTTCTTCAACAATTACCACATGTGTGTCTACCCTTGATACTGAAACATGAGCTCAATGTATAGGGAAATGGAGGTAGTTTCAGTTCCATGAAGAGGGCGATGGATTCCTCTGACGAAGGGATTTGAACTCCATATACCAAGGGATAAAATCCATGAGTGATGGGATAGAGCTCTATGAGTGGAGGGATAAAGCTCGAACTGATCGCGCCTCTAGAAGCTTCCAATTGGGAGAATATTCGTCCAACTAAGCTTGTAGATTTACTTTTTCCTCTACTTGACTGTTTACAGGGGTCTACGAGTTTTATAAGAAGAATGTGTGGGATGTGCCATAGGCTATAGAAAAAAGATCTGCGGATCCACTGGAAAGAGCTAGGAAAAGTGCAGAGTTAGACACTAGTACATTTGGTGGAAATTCCGACACTTTAGCTCTTACACTTTTGACGAAATGTCAGAAATTTCCCCAAACTTTATCAATTTTTCAAATCCCGCACAAAGTGTCACTATACTAACATTTGGAGACAAGTGTCGGTATTGTGACACTTAGAGGTAAGTGTCGGTCTTGCCACATTTTCAAAAAAGCATCGTAATTGCAACGAATTGCTGAAATATGTCATTATTGGGACACTTAGACAAGGTGTCACAATTGTGATGTTTCGAAAAAGGCGTCGTTATTGTGACAGTTTGGGGAAATGTGTCGCTCTTGCGACGTTACAGAGACAAGGTGTTCCTATTGCGATGTTTAGAGGAAGGTGTCGCTATTGCGACATTTAGAGGCAAAGTGTCACTCTTACGACGGTTGGTGGCAAAGTGTTGCTCTTACGACATTTAGAGGCAAAGTGTCGCTCTTGCGACTGTTAGAGGAAAATTTTCGCTCTTGTGATGTTTAGAGGCAAAGTGTCACTCTTGTGATGTTTAGAGGCAAAGTGTCGCTCTTGTCACGGTTGGTGGCAAAGTGTCACTCTTGCGACGTTTAGAGGCAAAGTGTCACTCTTGCAATGGTTAGAGGCAAAGTGTCGCTCTTGTGACGGTTGGTGGCAAAGTGTCGCTCTTGCGACAGTTGGTGGAAAATGTGTTCGGTGGGATAATCCCACATTCACCGGGCGTATAAGTGATATTGGTGCTTATATACGTGTTGAGGTTTTACATGTTTCGAATATGAGCCGAAGGCTATGCACACTCATACATCAATAGGGACTCAACGCATGCGCTCGACCCCTCCCCTCACGACTTGGATTTGGTTGTGGTTTAGCTTGTGGTTCTCGGCCTCGGTCCTGTGGTGATTAAGTGTAGGTGCTTGGGCTAAGCCAGGGGCTCGACGGAGTAAAAAGCCCACAATTTTATTAAAAATATAAACAATTTGTAAAAAGCCAACAATTTTAGTAAAAATATAAAAAATTTGTAAAAAGCCCACAATTTTATTAAAAATATAAAAAAATTTATATTAAATATAAAATTCATATACACTTTTTTATGTGCCCAATAAAATAAGCTACAATACGAACAATTTTATATTAAATATAAAATTGATATACACTTTTTTATTTTCCCAAAAAAATAAGCTAGAATATGGTAGGATTAGGGCATTTTGAGATTTTTTACAAAAATGGGAAAAGAGGGAAATAGATAGGAAAATCATTAAGGTAGTTTAGGAAAAAGAGGATTTCATATATTTTAGCATGCAAATGGCCAGATTGGGGTAATTTCGGGATTTTTAGAAAAATCGAGGTATACGATAATGACGGAAAATGGTGAATATAGTGAAGGCATAAGGAATCATGGCCAAAAAATGATCATGAAAGACAACTTTCGAGGGTGAAAAAATGAGTGCTAACAAGATGCATGCTCTGATTCTAAGTCAGAACCCGATAAGGGGAATGAAAAAGGTAAGAATATGATTGATGCAAAGCCCAGTGCCACTGTTACCACCACCAAGATCCATAAGGATGAGCCCAAAGGTGCAGAGGAAGGGGATTTCCTCTTCCACTCATAGATGTGGGTGAAGGGTTCTCCGCTGCAGTTCATTGTCAAAAACAAGAGCTAAAAGAACCTCATTTCAGTAGAGGTTGTGAATCAGCTAGGCCTGTCGACCACAAAACACCTGCAGTGATACAACATTGGGTGGCTTCACCCGCAGTCATACACCATAGGCCCGTTTTTCATTTTCTCCCTTGTGGCATATTCGTTCGGTCAGACGCATCGTGTCGCGCAGTGTGAGGTCGTCCAAACTTGGCGCGTTCGGGTCGGGCCATTTTGTTCGAGGGTGCTTGTATTAGTTTTGCTAATTTTTGACCGCTCGGGTGCCTTGTGCACGTTTGGGTGACCCATTTTCCATTTGCTCCCTTGTGGCATCATTCAGTCGGGCGCACGGTGTCGCGTCGTGTGAGGTCGCCTAACTAGACGCATTTGGTTCTAGTTGTTTCTTTCAACAACACCCATATTAGTTTTGCTAGGTTGTGACCGCCAGGGTGCCTTGTGCACTTTCAGGTGGCCTGCTTGTTATTTGCTCCCTTGTGGCATCCTTCGGTCAAGCGCATCATGTCGTGCTGTGCGAGGTCGCCCGATTGGGCGTGTTCGGGTTAGGTCGTTTCCTTCGAGGGCACCGGTATCAGTTTTGCTAAGTTGTGACTGATCAAGTGCCATGTGCACGTTTGGGTGGCCCGTTTTCCATTTGCTCCCTTTTGGCATCATTCTGTCGAGCGCGCTGTGTCGCGCCATGTGGGTTCGCCCTACCAGGCGCGTTCGGGTCGGGTCGTTTTGTTTGAGGGCACCTGTATCAGTTTTGCTAAGTTGTGACTGCCCAGGTGCCTTGTGCACTTCGGGCAGCCCGTTTGCTATTTTCTCCCTTGTGGCATATTCGTTCGGTCAGGCACATCGTGTCACAATGTGTGAGGTCGCCCGACTGAGCGTGTTAGGGTCAGGTCGTTTCGTTCGAGGGATCCCCTATCATTTTTTTTAAGTTGTAACTGCCTGGGTGCCTTGTGCATGTTTGGGCGACCCATTTTACGTTTTCTCCCTTGTGGCATCATTCGATCGGGCACGCCGTGTCGCACCATGCGAGGTCACCCAACCGGGTGCGTTCAGTTCGGACCGTTTATTCTAGGGCACCCGTATCAGTTTTGCTAACTTGTGACCACCCAGGTGCCTTGTGCATGTTCCGGCAGCCTGTTTTCCATTTTCTCCCTTGTGGTATCATTCGGTCGGGCGCGTCGTGTCGCGCCGTGCGAGGTCGCCCGACTGGGCGCGTTCTGTTCGAGTTGTTTCATTCGAGGGGGCCCGTATCAGTTTTGCTACGTTGTGACTGCTTGAGTGCCTTGTCCACGTTTGGGCAGCCCATTTTCCATTTTATCCCTTGTGGCATCGTTCGGTCGGGTGCGCCGTGTCGCGCCATGTGAGGTGGCTCGACCGAGCGTGTTTGGGTCAAGCCATTTTGTTCGAGGGAGCCCATATCAGTTTTTCTAAGTTGTGACTGCCTGGGTGCCTTTATATGCATGTTCAGTTAGCCTGTTTTCTATTTTATCCCTTGTGGCATATTCGTTCGATTAGGTGCGCGATGTCGTGCCGTGTGAGGTTGCTCGACCGGGTGCGTTCGGTTCGGGCCGTTTCTTTCAAACGTGCACATATCAGTGTTGCTAGGTTGTGACTGCCAGGGTGTCTTGTGCACATTTGGGTGGCCCGTTTGCTATTTTCTCCCTTGTGGCATCATTCGGTCGGGCGCATCATGTCACGCCATGCGAGGTCGCCCGACCAGGCACATTCGGGTCAGGTTGTTTCATTTGAGGGTGCCTGTTTATGTTTTGCTAAGTTGTGACTGCTCGAGTGCCATGTGAATGTTTTGTCTACCCATTTTCCATTTTCTCCCTTGTGGCATCGTTCAGTCGGGAACACCGTGTCGCGCCATTTGAGGTCGCCCGACTAGGCGCGTTTGGATCAGGCCGTTTTGTTCGAGGGCACCTGTATCAGTTTTGCTAAGTTGTGACCACCTGGGTGCCTTGTGCAAGTTCAGGCGGCCCGTTTTCTGTTTTCTCCCTTGTGGCATATTCGTTCGATCAGGCGCATTGTGTCGCACCGTGTGAGGTCACCCGACCGGGCGTGTTCAGGTCGGGTCATTTCGTTCGAGGGCTCCCATATCAATTTTTCTAAGTTGTGACTGCCCAGGTGCCTTGTGCACGTTCGGGCAGCCCTTTTGTGGTTTTCTCCCTTGTGGTATCGTTCGGTCGGGCGTGCTGTGTCGCGCCATGCGAGGTCACCCAATCGGGCGCGTTTGGTCGGGCGTGCTGTGTCGCGCCATGCGAGGTCACCCAATCGGGCGTGTTCGGTTCGGGCCGTTTTGTTCGAGGGCTCCCGTATTATTTTTGCTAACTTGTGACTGCCCAGGTGCCTTGTGCACATTCGAGCAACCCGTTTGTTGTTTTCTCCCTTGTGGCATCATTCGATCGGGCGCGCTATGTCGCACCATGCGAGGTCGCCCGACTCGGCGCGATTGGTTCGGGTCGTTTCGTTCAAGGGCGCCCGTATCAGTTTTTCTAAGTTGTGACTGCTCGAGTGCCTTGTGCACGTTTGGGTGGCCCATTTTCTGTTTGCTCCCTTGTGGCACCGTTCGGTTGGGCGCGCCATGTCGTGTCGTGCGAGGTCGCCTAACTGGGCATGTTCTGTTTGGGTCGTTTTGTTCGAGGGCACCCGTATTAGTTTTGCTAAGTTGTGATGACTCGGGTGCCTTGTGCACATTCAGGTGGCCTGTTTACTGTTTTCTCCCTTGTGGCATCGTTCGATTGGGTGCATTGTGTCGCGCCGTGCGAGGTCTGCCAACCAGGCGTGTTCGGGTCAGGCCATTTCATTTGAGGGTTCCCATATCAGTTTTGCTAAGTTGTGACTGCTTGAGTGCTGTGTGCACATTCGAGCGACCCGTTTGCCATTTGATCGCTTGTGGAATCGTTTGGTCAGGCGTGCCGTGTCGCGCCATGTGAGGTCACCCGACCGGGCGTTTTTGGGTCGAGCCATTTCGTTCGAGGGCTCCCATATCAGTTTTGCTAAGTTGTGACCGCCCGAGTGCCTTGCGCACATTTGAGTGGCCCATTTTCCATTTTCTCCTTTGTGGCATCATTCGGTTGGGCGTGACGTGTCGCACCGTGCAAGGTCGCCCAACCGGGCGCGTTTGGTTTGGGCCGTTTTGTTCGAGGGTGCCCGTATCAGTTTTTCTAACTTGTGACCGCCCAGGTGCCTTGTGCACGTTCAGGCAGCCCGTTTACCATTTTCTCCCTTGTGGCATCGTTCGGTTGGGCGCGTCATGTCGCGCCGTGCGAGGTCGCCCGATCGGGTGCGTTCGGTTCGGGCTGTTTCATTTGAGGGTGCCTATATCAATTTTGCTAAGTTGTGACTACCCGAGTTCCCTGTGCACGTTCAGGCAGCTCGTTTTTCATTTTCTCCCTTGTGGCATCGTTCACTCGGGTGCGCCATGTCGCACCATGTGAGGTGGCCCGACCGGGCGCGTTCGGGTCGGGCCATTTTGTTCGAGGGTGCCCGTATTAGTTTTGCTAAGTTGTGACTGCCAGGGTGCCTTATGAACATTCGAGCAGCCCCTTTTCTGTTTGCTCCGTTGTGGCATATTCGTTTGGTCAGGCGTGTCGTGTTGCGCCATGTGAGGTCCCCTGACCGGCACGTTCGTGTCTTTCCGTTTCGTTCGAGGGCGCCCGTATCAGTTTTGCTAAGTTGTGACCGCCCAAGTGCCTTGTGCATGTTCAGGCATCCCATTTTCCTTTTGCTCCATTGTGGCATCGTTTGGTCGGGCGTGTCGTGCGAGGTTGCCCGACTGGGCGCGTTCAGTTCAGACTGTTTTGTTCGAGGGTGCCCATATCAGTTTTTCTAAGTTGTGATCGTCCGAGTGCCTTGTGCACATTCAGGTGACCCATTTTTTTTTTGCTCCTTTGTGGCATCATTCAGTTGGGCGCGCCGTGTCACGCTGTTTGAGGTCTCCCAACCAGGCGCATTCGGTTTGGGCTGTTTTGTTCAAGGGCACCTGTATTAGTTTTGCTAAGTTGTGACCGCCCGGGTGCCTTGTGCACATTCAGGTGACCTATTTTCTATTTTCTCCCTTATGGCATCGTTCGATTGGGAGCTTCGTGTCGCGTCGTGCAAGGTCGCCCGACTGGGCGTGTTCATGTCAGGTCATTTCATTCGAGGGTGCCCGTATCAGTTTTTCTAAGTTGTGACCAGCCAAGTGCCATGTGCACGTTTGGGCAACCCATTTTTTATTTGCTCCCTTGTGGCATTGTTCGGTCAGGCGTGCCATGTTGCGCCATGTGAGGTCACCCGACCGGGCGCGTTCGGGTTGGGCCATTTTGTTCGAGGGTGCCCGTATCAGTTTTGCTAAGTTGTGACCGCTCGGGTGCCTTGTGCAAGTTTGGGCTGCTTGTTTACCATTTTCTCCCTTGTGGCATAATTTGGTTAGGCACGTCATGTCGCGCCATGTGAGGTCGCCTGAACAGATGCGTTTAGTTCGGGACGTTTTGTTCGAGGGCGCCCGTATCAGTTTTGCTAAGTTTTGACCACCCAGGTGTCTTGTGCATGTTCGAGCGACTCGTTTTCTGTTTTCTCCCTTATGGCATCATTCGTTCGGGTGTGCCATGTCGCACTGTGTGAGGTCACCTGATCGGGTGTGTTCGGTTCGATCCGTTTCGTTCGAGGGCGCCCGTATCAGGTTTTCTAAGTTGTGACTACCCCAATGCCTTGTGCACATTCTGGAGGCCCGTTTTCCATTTTCTCCCTTGTGGCATCGTTCGGTCATGCGCGTGCATGCATTAACCCTAACCCATGATTAATTAACCCCCTAAACCACAAACATCTAACCCCTAAACCCCTTAACCACTTGATCTGCTAGGGGTCAGTTACCTTGATATTAACGATATTGGTGTATTCATACTCCTTCTGAATAACCAATAAAGGGTCAAGGAAATTGACCAATATGTTGTCAAGTTTTATCTTATCCATCTCTGGGGTAAGCTGGTTATGTTGTCAATATCTCCCTCTCTTACCCTTCTCTACCTCTCTCACTCCTCTCCCTCTCTCTCTCTCAACTGATCCATTCCTTCTCTCCCCTCTCCTTCAGTTTATCTCCATCTCTCCCTAGTGACTCCCCTTGTCTCGCCACCTGATCTATCAATCTATGTCTTTATAATTATTTCTTATCATATATATTTAGAGTTAATATATATCATGACATATTGGGACCTACGATTGGGTTAATTCCACCTTGTTGACAAGGTTAAAATGGCTAATCTTCGATAGAAAAAATGTAGATCAAATATTTCATCAAAAAGAGGGAACCATACCCTATATTCTTCTAGGCTATTCCTATCAGTCGCTTGGCCTCTTCTTGCTCTCACATGAATGTAGTCTTGCTTGACTAGTACAGAAGAAGGTTTCACATTATCAACTATTTTTTTGGGACAACTTTTAGTTGTTTCAACATTGCTGCATTCTAATTCAATCTTATCCTTTAAATCATATTAGTCTTTTGTACTCTCTTCAACTTTGTAGTACTTTCCATTCCTCTCAGTCACATATGTTTCCTTGGTCTGCTAAGGGACAAGGTCGACAACATTAGGATGTTTTTTCAATAAAGAAGGGTATTTCTAGGACACATTTAGGTGGAGCAAGAGTATAAGAGCCAAATTTCTCATGATTGTGGGACACTCGAACTTAAGATTTTCTGGAGTAGTCATGAGGTGCAGTCCAGTTATTAAGATTTCATCAGATGGCCATTCTCCAGACTTAAATTGTGTGACAAAATTGTGGCTGAGTTTGAAATTGGAGATTGAACATACATTTGGTAATTTGATTGCAATAGAAATTTTCATCAATAAATGTAAAGCAATGGCTAAACCACTAAATCCCTAACCCATTTATCCCCCTAAACCCTAAACCTATATCCCCTTAACCCCTAACCCATTTAACCCCCTAAACCATAAACCTATAAACCCCTAACCCATTTAACCCCCTAAACCCCAAACCTATAACCCCTTAACCCCTAACCCATTTAACCCCCTAAACCATATTAAACGTCTAAACCCCTAACCCCTAACCCCCAATCCGCTAAGTCCTCAAAATTCGAATTAGCTTTAAAGAAGTAATTGTTTTCTTACTTCTGTATAATTCACTATATAATGAGATCATGAATGTGAGAAGGCTTCTGGTTTTAAGCATGGTTGTGGTATTTTGATGTTTAGATGAAAACTACAACTTGTAGCCCTTGATCTGCTAGGCGCCGGTTACCTTGATATAATTAACGGTGGTGTAATATTCATACTCCTTCTGAAAAACCAATAAAGGGTCAAGGAGATTGACCAATATGTTGTCAAGTTTTATCGTATCCATCTCTGGGGCAAGCTTCTTTTCGACTTATAACTCCACTTATTTTGATCTCAATTTTTCCAATTACTTCCTTCTCTCATATGATACCTGAGCGCGTTCGGTTCGAGCCGTTTTGTTCGAGGGAGCCCATATCAGTTTTGCTAAGTTGTGACCGTCCGAGAGCCTTGTGCACGTTCAGGAAGCCTGTTTTCTATTTTCTCCATTCTGGCATAATCGTTCGGTCAGGCGTGTCGTGTCGCGTCGTGTGAGGTCGCCCGACCGGGTGCATTTGGGTTGGGCCATTTCGTTCGAGGGCACCTGTATCAGTTTTGCTAAGTTGTGAAAGCTCGGGTGCCTTGTGCACATTTGGGTGGCCCGTTTTCCATTTTCTTCCTTGTGGCATCATAATTCGGTTGGGCATGCGGTGTCGTGCCATGCGAGGTCACCCGACCGGGCACGTTCGGTTCGAGCCGTTTTGTTCGAGGGCACCCATATCAATTTTGCTAAGTTGTGACTGCCTGGGTGCCTTGTGCATGTTTGGGTGGCCCATTTTCTATTTTCTCCCTTGTGGCATATTAGTTCGGTTAGGCACGTCATGTCGCGCCGTGTGACGTCGCCCGACTAGGCGCGTTCGGGTCGAGTCGTTTTGTTCGAGGGCGCTCGTATCAGTTTGCTAAGTTGTGACAGATCGGGTGCCTTGTGTAGTACGTTCAGGTGGCCCAGTTTCCATTTGCTCCCTTGTGGAATATTCGTTTGGTTGGGCGGGTGGTGTTATGCCATGTAAGGTCGTCTGACCGGGCGCGTTCGGTTCGGGCTATTTTGTTCGTGGGCGCCCGTATCAGTTTTTCTAAGTTGTGACTACCCGGGTGCCTTGTGCACATTTGCGCAGCCCATTTTCTATTTTCTCCCTTGTGTCATATTTGTTCAGTCAGGCGCGCCGTGTCACGTAGTGCGAGGTCACCCGACTGGGCACGTTCAGGTCGCGTTGTTTTGTTCGAGGGCACCCGTATCAGTTTTGCTAAGTTGTGACAACCCGGGTGCCTTGTGCACGTTCGGGTGGCCCATTTTCCATTTTCTACCTTGTGGCATCGTTCAGTTGGGCACGCAGTGTCACGCCGTGTGAGGTCGCCTGACCGAGCGTGTTCAGGTCGGGTCATTTCATTCGAGGGCACCCATTTTAGTTTTGCTAAGTTGTGACAGCCCATGTGCCTTGTGCATGTTCGGGTGGCCTGTTTTTTTTTTCTCCCTTGTGGCATCATTTGGTTGGGCGCGTGATGTCGTGTCATGTGAGGTCACCTGACTGGGCACGTTCGGTTCGGGCCATTTTGTTCAAGGGCGCCCGTATCAGTTTTTCTAAGTTGTGACAAATCGGGTGCCTTGTGTAGTACGTTCGGGCATCCCATTTGTTTTTTTCTCGCTTGTGGAATATTTGTTCGATTGGACGCGCTGTGTCGTGCTGTGCAAGGTCGCCTGACTGGGTGCGTTTGGTACGGGCCATTCCGTTCAAGGGTGCCCGTATCATTTTTGCTAAGTTGTGACTGCCTAGGTAGCTACTTTTCCTGGAAATAAATTTCCCACTAGCTGACTATAACTGCTCCAAGATAAACACAAAAGGTCCAAAGTATCTTTTTTACAATATTATGGGATGCTATTGGATGAAGTAAAAGTGAAATTGTTGCACATGAAATCACCAAAAATCTACAGAATCAAGCACTGTGTGTATATCATATTATAACAAAATTGTAGTACACCCTCTTAGATTCAATATCCTCGCCCCACAGGTAAAATACTTGCATAACCTCGTCATACACTTTTGATGGTAACACAATACTTTTCAAGTGCTTCAATATCCTAAGATAACAATCAAAATGAGGGCTTGTTTGTACACATCATTCATTTACAAAAAATCTATGACAATTTGGATAGATCTGGCACAAGGCTGAAAGCCCATCTGATCAATGACATGAATCTTAGCAGAAGATAGTACTCCCTTTGTTAACAGATCACGATAGCTAGTTGGATCTCTCCAGTAAACTTGATCAAGTAATCGAAACATTCTTGGGGTAACTGATTTCTGATTTGAGTCCTCCATGAGTGGCACAAAAATAGAAGAATTCATTCTGAAATGGGAAACTATTTCATCTTTGCATCTGTCCATTGTAGTCCAAAGAAATGAATATAGTCTTCCTATTTTAGAAATGAATGCTTTGAACATGCACTCATATTTTCTCCACTGAGAATGGAGGCTAAAGGCATCTTTAACAAGAACTAGGTTATGGATAGAGAAGGTATGGATATACTAGGTTATGAGGGTATCACGTGTTTGTGGGTAATGCCATTATTACCATGTGTTTGTAGACTAATTAGTAAATTTTAATTAAATTTACTAATTCATAATTAATCAATTGATACATGATTAAAGACCCCTAATTAATCAATTGATATCAATAATACATGATTAATCATAATTAATCAATTGATACCATTAATACATGATTAAATATCCCTAGCTTAGCCTATTTTTTAAAATTCCAACAAATTAGCCTAATAACCTTACCCACATGCCTTTTTTCCAAAAATTCTTACCAATCAATTTCATTACCCACGTGCCCTTTTTACAAAAATTCTTACCGAATCGATTTCATTATCTCTGGAATGACGCTGAGAGTTCGATTCTCACCTAATCGATTTCATTATCTCTACAACGGTGCTGAGAGTTTGACTGTTTGTTCAACCGGTCAGCTGTTCGTTGGTTCGAGGGTTTAGCAGGTTCGGGGGTTTAGCAGGGGACCCGTTGGGTCAACCACCAAAATGGTAAGCATACACCAATCCTTTAGCTGTAATGTCCCGAATGTTATAAAAATTTGCAATTTCTTGAAAGTATAGCAAGGAAACAAACTGGAAAATTTTAAAGAATTCTCACTGGATCCTTTTGACAAGAAAATACTACAAAAAAAACCCACAGAAAATTACTGTAGCTATCATCTCGACTTACAAACAGTATTTAGCCCATTCCTATCCATTTTCTATTGAATCAGCTGATTCAATTACAGCCAACAAAGTTACAATACAAGTCTGTAATGCCAAGTTCTAGGATAGTTGGACCCTTTTCCTGAAGCAAGAGTTATTAAAATTAAGAAAAGAGGAGGGTTTCAAGGTTTCAAGAGTTTAGTTCTTGACTCTAGCTGAAGACATGGAATGAAGGGAAACCGATAAGCCTTGTTATATTTGACCTATGGAGGAGAAGCCCTAAACAAGCTAGTCAGGTGATGTAGCGCTTAGCCCCACACACACTATTTTTTAGCTTCGATCACCTTTGTATTTTTCCATAGTATCCTGGGCAGGGCAACCTTGCCACTTTATAACACTTGTATATTTTACAATTTCTTTAATAGTAGTCTCCCAATCATTCACTGATTTCTTGAATACCACAACAAAGTTATCCATATCCAAATTGAGGATCACTAACATTTATTCATGGCCATTTACACTCTCACTTCTACACTTCCTCCTCCACCTCATTATAGATCATTACATCTATGTTACTAAAAATTTCATTGATCGATTGATATTTTTGTGAAGTAGTCAACACAAATCATTTGATTTAACTCTCAACTTTTCTACAACAACATATTCTAAGAGGCACGGGTTTTCCAAGATCCAAACAACTAGATCATTCATCCAAATACAGAGTTAAATATAGAGTTTTAATCACCTATAATCTTACAAGGGACCAGTTGTATCCGAAATGAAGCACATGAGAATGATGGTTGATTAATATAGGGTCATATATAGATTTTTCTTCATATAAGGTCTTGTTTTTTCCTCCTTTGTATATGCATGTGTTTTATGTTGTGGCTCTAATGTATCAAAATTTATATAGAGGTTGACATCAACTAGGTGTTCCAAGAGGATTGTTTAATACATCAAGCTCAAACCTCTATCTCATTTATTTCTTGAAGCTCAAATGTTGTGTGAACCTTAGGAATCATTGCACACTAAAGAAGCCCCAAGCAAAGGTAATTAATAAATACCAAATAATTATCTCTACATGGAGTTACAACACAGGAGAAAAAAAAAGTATTAAGATAGGTCTAATGGGAAAATATAGGTCTTTTGGTGAAAATAACGGTGTTTATTTAGTGGGTTCCATTGCCTAAAATTGATTTTCCATTTTCTCTTAATGAGTGGTGATTCATTGCCTTGAAATTTGCACTTTTCTAGCTAATCTCTTGGGAATACTCATTAATTAATTTCAAATATAGATAAATTCCCGTTTGTTGAGCTAGGGGAATACTCATAAATTAATTTCAATAGATGGAGGGTAAAAATTGTTAATATGGATGGAGGGTTTCAATACTTGGGCTTTATATTTAAACCGAATGGCTACAAAATCTGTGATTGGGGTTGGCTCATTTATAAAATTGAGAAGGGGCTCAAACACTAGATAAAAAAGTGGATATCTCTTCTGGGTAGACTTGTTTTGATAAAACCCATCCTTCATAGCGTCCCCATCTACTCTATGTGCATCTTCAAGTTACTCAAGGGTGTGATCAACAGATTACAAACCATTATTTCTCAATTTTTTTGGGTTGGCACAAGTATATAAAGGAAAATCCATTTGGTTAGCATGTATTTGATTAATCCTCCTACTACCCTTGGTGGTTGGGGGAATAAAGACACCATGAATTTTAATATGGCTCTCCTCTTAAAAACTTTCTGGCGAGCAGTATCCATCAAAGGACTTTGGAAACAAGTAATTTGTGTTAAAAATATGAAAAATAGGGAATTTATTATGTGGTTGTGTAATGCTGCTTTAGATTCCTCACATGTCTCGTATTGTTGGAATATCCTTCTATCGACAAAACACTGGTTTTATGGTAATCTAAGGTGGGTAGTTGGTTCTAGCTTCACTCCTGCAATAGGCCTTGACTCACTCTCATGCATGATTGGATCACATATCCTATCATATGATCTCATTATATGCCTAAAAAATATGGGTTTATATGTGATTAGCCAACTATTTTAACTTTTATAACTAGAAATACCCAGAAAACAAACTGACATTAAACCTATCTTTACCACTAACCATATACGAAATATAACTGTGCTAGAGATTTGATTTGTGCAACCTAGTTTATATGAAAGAAACTAAACTATTTCATTCACTTATGGTGATTATACTTTTAGATATTAACGTAGAATAACATAAAACCAAGGTATAAAGTAAATATATATAAAAATATAGAGCGTAAAGACAACTAAACTAGATTGCATGTAGATAAAACACACCATAAGAAAATCACACTAGATATGGGATTAAAAAACCACATGATAATATTCTAATGGAGGCATGTCAAGCTTGGTTTGTTGGGCCTTGACCAGCCATCTTGCACCCTCTTAAAGCAATATTAGATTACAGAACACAATAGGTCATCACATAAAAAATGACAATAATAGAGAAGAACCTAACATTCAGCTTATGTATTAATGACGTTCACTATGTCAATACATGATGAGCTTAGTGATTCATACCCAACTGAGAAAAAGTGATACCAGACTTCAAACTAACAATTCAACCATACCATAACATCACTAACCTATCTCTAAGCTTTAACTCATGTTATAAAATTTGATTACATTACAAATCTCGCCAAAATGAAGCTAATCACATATAAAGAAAAACAGGAAACATCGTCCCTCCAGTGATCAATCTAGTACAACCATTATCAAACTAAATATATTTGGTCCATTGTGTGAGGGTTTCTTTGGAAAGTAGTTACTTCCTCCTCATGCTACTATGTTGACTGCAGGGGTGGCATAGGTGCATATATTCCTTCAATCTCATTTCATAGATATATTCACAAATATTCAATCATCCAGTTGGCCACGATCCCCTTTATATATCTCCAATAACCAATAGTCTTGTGCCTTGACTATGGTGCACAAACTCTGTAACTGGTGCAATAATCTCGTAACATGTGCATCAATCCCATGACTAGTTAAGGAACACCAAAATGAGTACAAGAGCTACACGTACTTAGGTAAGTGACTTGTAAAAGTTTTAAACTATAAAAATATAATAAATTGGGCATTTTGATCCAAATTAAATATGTACCTACCACATTTCAAACAATAAGCAACTTGTGCTCAAATCCTCCAGATTACATCAAAAGAGCATGGAAATACTAGGCATATCCTTCAAAATTGGTAAATAGGGGAGTGGTGAGGGTGTTAAATAAAAAAAAATGAGACATTTTATAATATTTACATCCCCCAAACCTGACTTCATTGTGTATCCTCACACAAATAGGGGTGTGGCAAATGACTCCATAAAAAAAAAAAAATTTGAAGCCCTAACTCCATCACTTTTTCATTAGGATGTTGATTTCTAATCTTCTGCCTTGAATCTTCTTCAATTTCCTCTTGTCCCTCCTATGTGTAGTTTTCATATATGCTACATGCATCCTCTAACATTTGTCTTTTTATTTTAAATATTATGTCTCCTTTACCAAGTCTTCATTTCTAGCCCTCAACAAAGTATTCTAAGACTTCAGGTGGCAGTCCAGAATCACAATTCATTCCACTTTTCTCTTCAAATTTCGAATCCTATTATCATATTTAATTTTTCTCATCAAATAATTAAGTGGAACCTACTCTTCCTTTTTTCAGAGACTTCATACATATAATTGTCACCACAGTCATCCAGATCAGCTGATACAACTCCTAAAATGGATATTTTTTCTTTCTCAAGTATAAGTTCCCTACCAAACAGTAGTCAGCCCATTCCTATCCATTTTTTATTGAATCAGTAGATTCAATTACAACCAACGAAGTTACAATACAAGTCTGTAATGCCAAGTTCTAGGATAGTTGGACCCTTTTCCTGAAGAAAGAGTTATTCAAATTAAGAAAAGAGGAGGGTTTCAAGGTTTCAAGAGTTTAGTTCTTGACTCTAGCTGAAAACATTGAATGAAGGGAAACCAACAAGCCTTGTAATATTCAACCTATGGAGGAGAAGCCTTGAAAAAGCTAGTCAGGTGATGTAGCGCTTAGCCCCACACACGCTATTTTTTAGCTTCGATCACCTTTGTATTTTTCTAGAGTATCTTGGGTAGGGCAACCTTGCCACTTTATAACACTTGTATATTTTACAATTTCTTTAATAGCAGTCTCCCAATCATTCACTGCTTTCTTGAAAACCACAAGAAAGTTGTCCATATCCAAATTGAGGATCACTAACATTTATTCATGGCCATTTACACTCTCACTTCTACACTTCCTCCTCCACCTCATTATAGATCATTACATCTATGTTACTAAAAATTTCATTGATCGATTGATGTTGTTGTGAAGTAGTCAACACAAATCATTTGATTTAACTCTCAATTTTTCTACAACGACATATTCTAAGAGGCACAGGTTTTCCAAGATCCAAACAACTACATCATTCATCCAAATACAGAGTTAAATATAGAGTTTTAATCATCTATAGTCATATAAGGGACCAGTTGTATCCGAAATGAAGCACATCAGAATGATGGTTGATTAATATAGGGTCATATACAGATTTTTCTTCATATAAGGTCTTGGTTTTTCCTCCTTCCCAATCTGCATGTGTTTTATGTTGTGGCTCTAATGTATCAAAATTTATATAGAGGTTGACATCCACTAGGTGTTCCAAGAGGATTATTTACTACATCAAGATCAAACCTCTATCTCATTTATTTCTTGAAGCTCAAATGTTGTGTGAACCTTAGGCATCATTTCAAACTAAAGATGCCCCAAGAAAAGGTAATTAATAGATACCAAATAATTATCTCTACATGGAGTTACAACACAGGAGAACAAAAAATGTATTAAGATAGGTCTAATGGGAAAATAATGTTAAACAAGAAGAGAGGCAGGTCTTAGCGAGAATAATGGATTTATTAGAACCACTAAAGATTTGATATCATGTCATATAAAGGTGTAACTCCAAACTTGGATCATATTTCATTAACATGAATCCATATTTAATATGGTAATATGACTCTTGATTTCATCTTTCAAGAGGTTAATTGACCTTTCATGTTGACCTATCTATTCGTATTTCTCCTATTATTTAGAAATGATTAAAATGACAAAAAAATGAAGAATTGTATGTCCAATAGCACTAAACCCAAATTGAACTATGATCTCAGCTTGCCAAAACCCCCTGAAACTTCTTTCACTAAGGTCTATTGTTCTACTTGAATTCACTTTACACGAGTTCACACTTGTTATCTTGTACATGTTTTATGCCTTAAATTTTGGTCTTCATCATCCTTGTCTCTCATTTTGTCTCTCACAACAAGTACATATATGTAATCATGTCACTTCTTGGTCCATCACATTGTTCCACATAAAATGAGCTTGCCCATTCCCATCATGCACTGGTCCAAATAACTTGCCTTGTCAACCAATGTGCTAACTCATTTCACCCACTTAAATTATCAAGATAACAAGCATGCCAACTTGTTTTACCCACTTAAATTATCAAGCTAACCCATGTGTCTTCTCAACACACATTGCACCAAACTCTGTCATGTCATCTTATGCTATGCTAACTCCTTGGTCACACGCTTACCTCTGACACCATTTACAATCATCATGCCATGTTAAGTCACTATCCAAAAATCCACTTGAACTTTCTTGCACCAAAATTTATCCTTCCAATCATGCATAAAATGCTTGATACATTTTGGTGTGAATCCCCTTGGCACTTTTGCATGCCCAAGGAAATCTATCCCACCCACTATATATCCAACGCACCTATGGTTCATGCATAACACAGTGCATTCATGCAAATAGCTACTTCGTGAAATCGTGAAAGAGAAGAAACCTAGACCATGACCTTCAAGGTCTGACACATCCTATTGAGATGAAAAAAATGGAAATTCTACCCATGACATGGTCAACATGTCAAATTTGAAAAGTATTTTGTCAAAATGCTTGTGTTGTGAAAATGGAGAGTATATTTTATGAATTTCAAATTTTCAATTAATTTAAATTGGTTGGATGTGAAAGGCTAGAATCACTACAAGGAAAATAACCTCTAGCGGATGTTTTTGAGGAACCCCTTATAAAAATACCCCATACATCTGTTTCTAGTGTAGGTTACTAGAGGAGGTTGGTGGGTGGATGGTTTTGTGGATAACTACACATCTGTGGTTATATCTTGTGTTCATTTCCATTGTTTGTATGGTACTGATGAAACTAGTAGAAAGTCTACTTTAGAGGTCAGATCACTACTATAGAATAATGTGATTATGTTGTTGCTTTTGTAGTGTTTTGTTTCAATTTTTTTGTGATTTATACACAGCAGACTCAATAATACTGAAATTATGAAGCTGATTTGTTTCGATAATTAATATACCTTTTGAGATTTTAAAATTTCACTACAAATAACCCATTTTAGTCTCATTGTCAACTAGTCTCTTGTTTGGGTGCCTTAATGTGAAATGACATGTTTCCAGGACTGAATTCAATGCAAGGCATATTTGAAACTCTAACTCTGTCTTCCGGTGTCTTATTAGAAATTATTTCAGTTTTTATTTTGTGTTTTCAAGTTAGATATTTTTTTCAAGTTTTTACATTTATAATTTTATTGCAATGTGGTAAACTGATTAGGGCAGTATAGGAACAACCCTGAGACATGATGATCGTGGAAAGGGGCTAGCGGAAGAACATGTAAAGTGCCAACATTGCTTTATCTTCAGGTATTTTAGTTATTTACATAATTGAAATAATATTAATTTTGTTCAAATATGTAGACACCTGGCCATGGTACGCTTGATGATTCCTTGTATGAGGAAGAGCTTTCTTCATCGCTATCTCGATTGCTCTTGCTGCGAAAAAAGGCACGAAAAGCAAGGTTGGAATTTGATACTTTGGTAGACACGCCTCAAACACCTAAAACAAAAGAGAGGATAAAAAAAATTATGACCCAGCTAGCAACATATCAGGTAATAATAAAAAATCAAAAGGATATTTTTTTTGTTTTGCATGAGATGAATTGTGACAGTTTGATTTTTAATTTTTACATTAACTAAACTAACAAAAAGTTCTTTTGTATGTAGCATTATCTGACACTTGTTGAACCCGGTGTTGGTGGTAGTGGGACACAAGGGCAAGAGATTGCTGAGAAACCCTCTCGTACACCTTCTACTCCTTTAGGTGCCAGCCAAGAAACACACCCTACCCAAGCAGACACCCAGCCAACCGCTGAATGTGTTGGAAGTGATGAGGCTGATATGGCCAACTACATTATTGCGTTTCCTGGAGCTACACGTGTTAGCTCCACTAGGACCATTAATGGAACATTGTTGGTGAACAATGAAGGTGTCCCTATAAAGAAAGTACAAATCCCAGGTAAGTTTTAATATTTTAACTATTTCATGTACTCTATCTAAAACTTATTTTATCATGATTTTTATTTTTAAATTAATGATAATATCTTTTTTTCTATGTAGGAAACAATGAGTTCTATAGGTTTTTGGAGAGCCATGTACTGGTAATTTTTGGCCCAACCATACGCACAAGGTGGAATTCCCAGAATTCCAACCTGAAAAAAGAACTTCTAGATTATCTATAAGCTCTTTTTAGGGTGGGCACATTTGACAGAACAACAGTGGCTCAGGTAGCTGGCAAATATTTGAAATATACCACGGACACCTATAGGAAGAAATTTAAATTTAACCCTAGATATGAGTGTCCTCTCACAGTTCCAGAGAGTGGGTGGAGAGCACTCATCCATGATGGAAAAGAGAAAAGGGCAAAGAAAGAAGGAAAAGTGCCAACTGGACCCGCAAGGTAAATTACAACTTTAATTCAATAGATTTAATTTTCTCTATGTTTAAAATAAAAGTGTGCTACGTCATATCTAACTTCAATCTTTTGATGATAGGTTGCCTCACACCTTGAAGGAAACCAAAGCTAGGATTGAAAAAAAGGGCCATCACAAGCTAGGCCAGGACAACTACTTGAAATTAGCCGCAAGAATTGTAAGTAGCTAAAATTCTTATAATTAATTGTATCACCTTCAAAAATTTTTGTAATCCTATAAAATAACATTAAAAATACACAATCATATGTAATGTAGGGTGATGAGTTTGGAACAAAAACTATAGAGGAAGATAAAAATATCGTTTTCTATTTTGGCTATCAAGCTGTAGTTGAACATCGCAGAAGCTTGGGGCAGGTCCCAAGATCCAGAATGCCTGCTAAGGTAAAATATTAAGATTTCAATATGTTTGTTTTCATCCATAAATGTAATTTCTAAAAAGTTTGTTTAAATTAGGGGAGCAGCATTGTTGATGAGGCAAATAACCCAGTTGTAGAGCCAGATGTAGATGTTCCTCACGTGCAACCTGATCATTGTAGTGGGGACCAGGCCGACAATGCTACTATCAGTGAGGGCCGTGATGGTAATTAATTTCCACTTATTATTTTTTCTAATTATACCTTGATGGTTGTCCTTATAACGTTTTTTGTTTAAATGACAGAGAATGTTTCCCTTGAGGATCTTACCACCAGAGAGGAAGACAGGGAAACAGTCCCAACGGCGACAACTGGTGCACTACGTAAATAATCTCATTGTAATTTTTTTTATTAATATTACCGAACTAGTTCAATGATATTTAAAAATTGACAACTAAAATTTAATATTATCTTTTTTTTGTAGAAGATGCCCTGTCATTGGATGAGACCAGACATCGTGACTACGCAACTAGGTCAGCAGTGCGGGAAAGGCACGAACCAGGAGCAGAGCGCGATGATATTGATGATGTAATTAGGAGCTTTAGAAATAGGAAGAAGAAAAATAAAATTTGATAATGTAAAATATTTTATTATTATAAGACAAACGTTACCATACTTGGAAAGTTTTTTGCGTTATATAAAAAGCTCATTTATCATACCATTTTTATGTCAAGCACTAATTTCAATGTTTCCTTGTGTACTTTTTGTTGCATTGTTTTTTATTAGTTATTGAATATTTTTTTTTATGCTCATGAAAGTAAAAAATGAAATATAGATTGGGTATTGGGGAATTGAGAGTGATGTGAGGGGGGGAGGGGCCATAAGAGCTTCCACCTTCACGTGGTTGGCCCTGTTTAGTAGAGAATAATTTATTGGAGCGATTTAATCTTGGAGCAAACCTCCTTCGATCCAGCGTAGCAACAAAAAAGTCATTGTTGACTTAGTTGCTACTCTTTCAGATCGTGGGAGGCTTGTTCCAAGTTCATGCGACTCCAATAAATTGTTCTTGAAACGAAGAGGAGCTTATTCAGGTATGTTTTGACATTTTCAACATATGTTCTAACATTATCATAAGAATGCATCTTAGAGTAAAAAATACTACATCAATTACTTGTATTAATTGTATAGATAATGATGGATTTTGATTGACTTGGCAGTGCAGGTACAAATCCTCTTGCATCATGAGCAATACAACTTGTCAACCAAGGTCATGCCCAGGATATTTTTTCTTGTGCGCTTGATCAGGTTCGTAATGTCAAATTTTGTAAGTTCCTTTACAGTTCATAATTCAATATTAAGCTTTTTCATGATTATTATCTAGCTTTTTTGTATGTGTTTTTTCATCTATTTGATTGTAAGCAACTCTGCATGTTTCCTGTTGTTCACTATGATTTATCCATTTACCACTCCTAGGATGAATCTGAATTTATTGTTACATAGGTTACTTTATTGTTACTATGATTTCTCCATTTACGATTTCATAGGTTAGACCATGTAAAGTTGTCAATCTCAGGTTGGTGATGAGCTTTAGTTCTCCAGATTTGAGGCTTTTCTGATATTTTCTCCCTCATGTCATTCTTGCATCACCTCTTTGTTTGAGCATGCCAATTGTCCACCACTTGTACCAATTGGCATATTTCAATCTCTGAGTGGTACCACATTTCACCTATTTTCAGCCCACTTTACCACTTTAAAAACTCGAATCCACACACCATTTGTCTTTATCATGGAGTGCCACATGTCCTAGATATTTTAGATGCTAACATCATGCTTCTAATGTGTTATGTCAACCAATCACAGTGGTCCATGTGGCCTTGTGCCATGTCACCAGTCTGGAAGAGATATTTGAGCCTTTTCTTTTCATGATTTCTCTATTATAATTTTTTTCTTCAGGACGGGAAATCCCTTTTGCAATAGATGGGGATTTTCCCATTTCCCTGAGTCATCTCCTAGGACACCCTTCAAGCCATCATCCAAGAGGCAATCTACAACTCTTTTTTGTTGCCCTCTTGCCCTTGAATTATGCGCTTCTAGAAGACCAGTTAGGGCACTCTTCTAGCCCTTATCCCATTGCTCCATCATAGTATCAAATTCTCCCACAGGCTGCTTCTATTTTTTGTCCACTTAAAGGAAGAAAACACTACCCTAGGGTGAGGTTTCTCCTCAACTATCCCTACCGCACTTATGGACCAACCAGCAATATAAACGTTTCCCTTACTTATGGAGACACCCCGTATGCTACTGCACATTCAATTCCAGGAGCTAGTTGCTAAGGAACACTCCTACACTATGCCTAACTACCCTCCAAACAATCACTCTAACTATTGTTGTATCAACCTCCCTTTTTGGTCTTTTAGAAAAAGGTGACCTTCACACCATCAAGCACATAATGCTATCACAAGACTCAAACCCAATCCTACATTTGTTCTCCACAACATTCTCTTCCAATTCCTTAAAATGTGATTTGTATTTTTTGAAGAACTCGACCTTGGTTAGGGCACCTATCCCTACTCAAATCCACCCTTCCTCCCACCTGTAAGCCTTCTTCTTTATGTTTTCTTGGTGCAGAATCTAGTAATTTATCTTTTGCTTTATGCAGAACAAGAAAAAAACTACAAATAAGAAGTCATGTTCATCCGAAGCAGCTCTCGATTCCAATGAAAATGAACCTGGCAAAGAATCACAGGAAGATGAAGGGTAATAAAAGAATCTTCTACTATGCTTTATTTACTTTTCCTTTTGTTCTATGTTTTCTATTTAATCTAGTATAGTTTGTTCTATGTTGGAAATTTAGTGCAGCATCTAGGACATTTTGTAGAATGCCATTTATTTTCTTTGAAGAGTCTCTAAAAAAATCTGAAACAAAGTTGTTGTGGTAAGACACAAGAAATCTATGATTGATGAAGTGAGACATCTGTGAAAATAAGGAAATAAGAGTAGCCTTGGTCTAAGACAAGGCACTAACTCTGGCTCGTGCATAATTAAAAGAGTGTTTTAATGTCTTCATCAACAAGTATTATTGTTGGCATCACACAAAAAGGCATCTACACATGCATCATGCCTCTTGCATGTCACAATTACATGTAGCAATAAAACATTTTTGTGGTTCTGACAAGAATCTGTGAAAGAAATATGAAACAACATGTCATTTTTGTGCAAGGATCCCATTGTAGGCCACCATTTAGATTATGGCTCCTCAATGTTGTGAACCCACAAACCTTTTCCTCTGGCCCGCAATCCTAATTTTATCCTTAGTATCATAGCCTTGCAAACCTCATCTATGAGAAGTAGCAATCTATACTCAACAAATGATTTAACAAATAGAACTTGTCCCTGTACTTTATTCAGTCAATAGTAGGTTCACTGGCAATCCTACAATTCAAGATGATTCCCATAAACTCATTTTATAGTAGCTTTGTTGATAATCATACAATTCAAGAGAATAATATCATTCCATCTCAAAAAGAACAATAAAATTTCCTGAAATATGAATACTCTGGTCAAGAGCACCATGGTAAAGTTTGTCAATGGTGGAAAATGCATTCATTTAGAGTTTATGAGCTATTCCTTTGGTTCAAACTTGGCAATGGTGTTCAGGGCATACATATTTTATTTTCATTGAAAGGGCATACATATTTTCATGAACCATTTTCTCCCATTTGCACAAGACAGTCGTTTCATATTGTCTCACCAGAAATGTAAATAAATGTTTTTTTGATTCTTTTAAATGATTGTTAATGCCTTTTTTATCACAACTTGTGATTATCATTTCATATTCATGAAATGGATTTGGTCCCATAGTTGTCGGATGACAATCACTAATTAACTGTATGGTTTCAAAATCCATGAATTTAATTTACTTACCTTCATAGCACATGGACACATGCAAATAGTAGATGAACATGACAACAGATCCTGGGTCTCTCATTTCCAACAGAAGATCCAGTGTCATAAGTTCTTTTAGATGCTTTTTTTTTGTATAATTTGTAAATTTGAAAATGTTAGAGATAATTCTGCACATGCTTAGTATTTTCCACAATTCCTTTCAATACCATGAAAGCATGGAAGGTAACCAACTCTAATGCTAATGGTTCAATAGTCCTTTGTAGAGTTGAGTGGTTGATTTTTGTGCTTCTTTGTGGTGCCTATAATTATCTGTGGAAACCATTGAAATAGTGGCAATGATAAATTAAAATCTTGGTGCAGAATCTAGTAAGTTATCTTTTTCTTTATGCAGAACAAGCAAAAAGCAACAAATAAGAAATCATGTTCATCCGAAGCAGCTCTCAATTCCAATGTAAATGAACCTGGAAAATAATCATAGGAAGATGAAGGGTAATAAAAAGTGTCTTCTACTATGATTTATTTACTTTTCATTTTGTTGTCTGTTTTCTCCTTAATCTAGTTTAGTTTGTTCTATGTTGGAAATTTAGAGCAACATCCAGGAAATTTTGCAGAATTCCATTAATTTTCTTTGAAGAGTCTCTAAAAAAATCTGAAACAAAGTTGTTGTGGTAATACACCCTCGACATCTTGAGTTGGAAAGTTGGCCCAAATAATAAGTAGATTTGTATACAACATTCCAACTGACCTAGTTTTCAATTACTAAACTAATATCCAAATATTTATATAAAGAAAGCCATCACATTTTTTTATTTTGTATGCCTCTATATTGGATTCTCTCGCTCTAGTAAATAATGACTACACCAATACCATTTCTTCTTTATATGACTGTTACTTCCCACCTTTATATGATTGCTTATTTAGTGACTTGTTTGAGCATGAAAACTTCAGTCGCATACACACGATTATTATATAAAAAAAAATTTCTTTATGTTTGGTAGGCACAGTGGCACAAAGAATACCGGGACAAAATCCTTAAGAACTATCAGGTTGGTCAAGAACCTTTTTTGCTATTTCTCACATGTTACTTTGGTTTAGCTAGTAATAAGTCTCTTGTAATTGAAAAGATTGTCTTTTATAGAACTTAAAGCTTTGGTTCTGATACTTTTCTTCTGAATTATACACCTAATACATGTATGAAAAACCTACATATTGTGAGATTAATAACACGAAAAGGTAACAAGAGTCACTAGGAAACTGAACTTAGTACTAGCAAATTAAGTTATAAGGTGCATTATAACTTACGTTTATCATCAAAGTTATGTGGTTATAGAAGTTCAATAGATAAATTACCGAAATTTATGACTAAAAGGGAGATTCTCATAATGTATGAAATCACTCCAACAACAGTAAATTTATTAGTCAGAATATTTCCTGTGCATATATTTTATATATTTCCAACAGTGATATTAGAGTGAGAATACTCAAAGCACATTGGTAGTTCAGAAAACCAATTTTGAATAGAGAGAAGCTAAAGAGAAGTTTAAATGTTTCCCTGAGGTGGATATTGGCATTATCATTAGGAAAAAGTTATTTGCTGGAAAAGAAAGTCAAGGAAATGAAATTTTGTGAATAGAAAATACTTGCAAACTTTCAAAGAATTGAACAATCCATCATGCATTGGAGTCACAGGGGAGAAACTAGAAGTATGACATCAATATGACCTTGCAGCATCAGCCATGGTCTTAAACACAGAGCTGACAATTGCAATACGGACCGACAGACCAATTATTACTTGCAAGGGAGGAGGAAACCCACCAAAATGAAATCACGGGTTTTCATTTACATGTGAAATACAAATCTGATACATCATAGAAGGTGATGCAACCGAGACACAATTCATTCAGAGCCATGTGGGCCCCAGCATATAGCAATTTATAATTTTCAAAAACAGACACAGAAACCAAGAGCATAAATTTGCAGAAAATATAGGCACAGGCTGTTATACAGTCTCCTTAGATAACATGCACAGATTTTTTGGAAGATTAGTTTTTTGAAAAAGGCATGACAACATTAATTTGTTCAGCATAATCTCTAAGACGTCCAACAGAACTTTGAGAAGCACAGATTTGAAGGTATATTTCTATCCTAATTTTCTTTTTTAAATGCAAGCAACGAATTCATCTATTGAAAAATTCCACGGACTTAGCTTTCACACTTGGAAATCAAAGCTTCAACTTTGTTTAATGGAAAGAATTCCATGAGAAGTATAAAATTGTGTAGAAAAGTAACCCACAAGGGAAAGTAAATTAGTTGAATGGTAAAATAAAGGAAATATGAAAACTGTCCTTATTCATTTGGGATTATCAAACAACCAGTTACATCATCTAGATTCGAATAAATCCAACAATGATATCTGTAAATCACTAGGAAAATTGTTTGGCAATAACAAAATGCAATATTGTACATAAACAAGAATTCTTAAATTTGCAAATGTCATGTGATGAAATTATGACACAGACTATGTAGAAAATTTGAGGTTGTTGTTGTCACAATTAGCGGAAGTTGTAGTCAATGTAGAAGAGAGACACAAATGTTGTAATATATTCATACATATTAGCTTCTGGTTTCTCTAGAATGTTTTTCACCTATCAAGGGGAGAACTTCATGTGATGTGGAGGGATTGCAGTATTACACGAAATTTTTTAAAGGGGATGCAACTTGTGTAAAGGTATTAGCAACATCTAGCACACCAAATAATGCTAGCCTCCCAAGCCATTCTACTTTAGAAGCTCCTATAACAATTAATATCCCTAGCAACACTAAAATTTTAGATGTTGAGGTGAAAAATCAGCAGTCAACAATTTCAACACAAGGAATGAATATTACTGTACCAGTTTCCGTCCAAAAGTAGCAGTTTGCAGCAGTATCTACCTCGGAAGGTATTGAAGCAAATGTGTCAGCAAATTCTGTTCAACCAGTGAGAAAGAAGAAAAAAAAATGGACTAAAGAGGAGGACAAAGAACTAATTGCTGCTGTCCAGAAGTGTGGTGAAGGGAACTAGGCAAGCATTTTAAAAGGAGAATTCAAGCATGATCAAACATCTTCTTAGTTGTCACAGGTGATACACATTTCAGTCATATTATAAATAGTCCTCTTCTTCTCATCTTAGTATGAGGAATGCGAATTTGATATGCTTGCTCTGTTTAGTTCTTGTAGATTTATCTATGTATATTGTGCATTTAGTCAGATTCAAGCTTATTTAGAAAGCATGATTCATTTTATTTACCTGATATTTAATTATGAATTTTCATAATAGTTTCTTTTTCCAAGTTTTTTTTCCTTTCTTTTCCCTCAGATATGCTAAACACTAAAGCCAATAACAGGTCAGCTACTATATATTAATGTGCCAGAAAGTGAGGAATGACAGTTTCTTGAAGTTATTCATGTAGTCCCATAAGATATAATTCTAGGGTTATTACAACCTCAATAAAATCCTTATGTTTAACTTCATCATTTTCCTTATCTAATGCTGGCTTTTGAATGAATGGTAGCAACAGTACTTAAATTCCTTCAAAGACAAACTTACAATGCAAGTTACAAAAAATATCAGATAACCAAGCATTCTATGCATGCAATGCCATAGGCCAACATTGATGTATATGAGTACTGTCACATTTCATTTTGAGCTGAAGGGACTTCCATTATATTTCTACCCCCCCCTGCTTGTATTCTTCAATGTTGGGATCTGTACAAGGCTCAGAAACCTCAAGGATTTTGGGTTTCTGTATGTTGGAGCTAAGAGTGTTACACTATTTTTTGGTCATCTAACCTGCTATCATTAGATGGACCCAAGTACACCATGTAAGACCAATTTTACCCTAAGTAAAATTGCTTTCACTATGTAAAATAACTTAATAAAACACATTTATTAGGTTGTTTATGGTCTAAACAGGAAACCCCAAAAGGAAATATTAAACAAACCTATATTTGTTTGATTTTCCTCAAGAAATAATTAATTAAACAATAATTCAATTATTATTCGTGGTCATGTTTAACCCAAAACAAAGAAATTAATTAGATAAATCTTTATTTATCTTATTATTTTCTAGGAATAATTATTTAAATCTTATTTAAATAATATTCCTTGTTAAATATGACTAAATCACCCATAAATAATTAAATAAATCATTATTTATTTTATTATCTTTCAACCACTTCCTTAAAATGATAAATAAATCATTTATTTATTTATTATTTATAAATAAAGGGATTTGACCCAAGTCAAATACTTTTTCCCTCCAACAAATATAATAAAATATTTCATAAAAGGTGGATCTAGATTTGGTTAATGTTATTTTAATCATGCACCAAGATCTAGAATGACCCAATATTTTGTTATAAATAGGAGGGTTTCTCCTACCATTCTTCACCTTTTGTTGCCTATTAGATCACTCTGGATCTAGACTCTTGGTCTGACTTTGATCCATTATCATTGTCAAATTTTCCATTATTTGCTGTGTGAGCTCCCTTTGAGTTCTATCTTTGTCTGGGTTTCCTACACCAACAAGAGAGATAAATACTAGATCTAAAGTGCTGAGGACTTCCAAGAACCCATCCCATTGAGGAGAATTGGAAACACCTTCTTGTTTTCCTCCCAGGTGCCCTTAATACAAAAAATTATTTAAAAAATATTGTTCTTGTCTTGTCTATTGGATGTATGGAGCAAAACCTTACTTTTACTGCTTAATGTCTCTTTATGCATAGATCTGGATTTTTTGCAGCATTTGTCTTGATCAACTAACTACAGATCTGAAGATATTAGCAGCCACATTTGATGTTAGGGCTATAAGTTATGCGTAGCTAAAGTGGTTTTTTTTCGTACACTTCGAGAAAAGATTCATACTAGCAACTGGCGACTCCACACGGGTTTTCAATTACGACCACTGTCGTTTTTCATATTCCTGCATATCCAGCTACTTCAGACCCTAGGGTTTCTTTTCAGCTTTTTTTTTTCCTATTTTTATGTTGTTTTTCACATATAAAACCCTAAAACATTAAAATTTCTAACTTCTGCGTGTTTCTCGACCTATTGCGCAGGTGATAGACATCAGCCGCAACTAAGACGGCAACTTTTTCAGAAATTTGCCGCCGGGACAGCTGGAGCTTCAGGTCGCAATTTTCAGCCCAGAAACTATGAGCTGGCCTCCAGGTCGCACTTTTCAGCCCATTATCTGTGACCTACACAGAAAACAGGTCAGAACCTGCGACCTGCCAGTTTTTCTGCTATTTTTCTGCAATTTTTCTGGGTTTTTCTGAACCTTCTGTTAGGGTTTTCCAGCCTCTATCTCAGCCCGTTTAGACCTTTTTCTAACCCATTTTTCTCATCTAAGTGGGAACCTAGCCCCTTAGGGCTTTAGTACCCTCCACCTTTTGTGGAAGAGTTTTAACTGTTTCAGGTGTCTAATTTTTCAGAGTTTCAGCCGCCGCTTGTTCAGATCTGATACCTCCTTTTCAGATCCCTTTTAATCAACTCCTCTCCCTCTCAAATCACCTCCTAAATTTTTGTTTGGATCTACCTTTAGGGCCTCCTCCTTGTCCCTTCTAATTTTTGTTGATTTCCTCCTTTTTTACAGCCATCTTGCCTCTGCCCTGTGTTCTGCACCTCTTTTCAACAGATTTATCCTTTAGATCCCTGTCCCTCCCGACCTTAGATCTATTGGCCTCTTTTTAGTGTGTTTTGACTAGATTTTTTTCCATCTTTTAGACTATTTTTGAGAGACCCACCTCTTTGGGTTAGATCGATGCATTGTTAGCTGTTAATTTTTTGTTATTTCAGCATTATATACTGTTCTCTGCAGATTTATTTTCAGTTACGCAGCACAATTTTTCTTTTTCTCTCAAAACGTCTGGGTTTAAAAATTAAAATTAACGCATGCCACACACTCACCCTAAGCGAAGAAGAGCCTGGTTAACAGTGCCAGGAAAAGACTTTAAAACATTGTAAAATCAATTGACACTGCACCTTTCTGCCCTTGTTTCGACATTGTAATCTCTTGATTTTGCACCTCCCTGCCTTTGTTGGTCGTTCTTCTTCCCCTTGTGCCGTGTTTGTGTTGTCACCATTGTCATTGTCAAATTTTCCATTATTTTTTGTGTGAGCTCCCTTTGAGTTCTATCTTTGTCTAGGTTTTCTACACCAACAAGAGAGAGAAATACTAGATCTGAAGTGTTGAGGACTTCCAAGAACCCATCCCATTGAGGAGAATTCGAAACACCTTCTTGTTTTCCTCCCAGGTGCCCTTAATACGAAAAATTATTTCAAAAATATTGTTCTTGTCTTTTCTATTGGATGTATGGAGCAAAACCTTACTTTTACTGCTTAATGTCTCTTTATGCATAGATCTGGATTTTTTACAGCATTTGTCTTGATCAACTAACTACAGATCTGAAGATATTGGTAGCCACATTTGATGTTAGGGCTATAAGTTATGCATAGCTAAAGTGGTTTTTTTCGTACACTTTGACAAAAGATTCATACTAACAAAGAGGATACAGTTGGACACACAAGGAGATTTTATCTGAGTTATACTCAATCATAAAAACTTTGTGTTGCCAATTAATAGGTGCATTTAGAGTGGAATATATTAAATGCATGACTACAGGAGAATATGAATCCCGGGGTTTTTTTTAGCCACCTTGGTGGTAAATCACTTGGTTTTTGTATTGATGGTACTGAAATGGACGGCTAATGGAACAGCCCAGAAGGAGGCAAACAGGAAGTTGGTGGTATTGGAAGCACAAGAAACAGTTACTTTGGTTGAGGGCAAGTGTGAGTACATGAATAGTAGTTCTGTTATAGTTCTCACACCACCTCAGTATGTGTGTGTTGTTTGTTTGAGGACTGCTTCAAAACGTTGTGCGAGATGCAAAGCTTTGAGATACTGGTAAGCGCCATCAGGGTGGTTTCTATCTTATTTTTGTTAGATAATTGTTTGGAAATGCTTTTTAATTGAAGATACTTGATATGCATCTGATTTTGGTTCTCAAATTTCCCCTCTGAAAACTATATTGTATATATTATATTATATTTGGTAAAAATGAGGTACAGAAAAGAAAAAAATGTCATTCGAGTTTGGAGCCCTCCCTATATTAGATTCTTCCTTCTGAGTGTCTCGTTTTATGTTTCAAGACTATATTCAATATTTCTTCTTAGCTTTTATGTTCTAGTTTTTTGTCCATGTAACTTCCATTGGGAAGTATGAAACTTGAAAAATGACGTGCTTCGTCTTGCTTTATAGTGATCTCATTATAGAAGCTTCCTTTATAGTGATCTCATCATAGGAGCATATAAATGTCAAAAATAAAGGTGTATTCTATATAATTTCGAATATAGAGAGGCATAACCCAACTTGATTGAATAACTGGAAAAACCAGATAAAGCTGAACAGGCTTCATGTAAAGACTTAACTCATCTGATTTTGATTATGCAAACTTTGGAATCTACCAATGTACTTTCACAGCAGATACATATTTATTAACAAAGGTCTCAGAAAGAAATTTATTTACATGCTAATGAATGTTTCTAAAAGAAAATAGATAGAGAGTTGGGAGGAAACTCAAATGATTAGATGGGTATCATGCTAGGTACAAAGATGTGGTTTTAAATCCGAGTAGGTAAGAATGGGACTACTGGCCACTAATCTGATACATAAGAGATTCATATGAAGCAAAGGTAGATTTTCTTATGGTGCAAAAACAAAAAATTGATTTCTTTTTGAATTGATGCTTTACAAGACTCTTAAAATCTTCAAATGAGAAGGATACTGCCATTGAAATGGATTACTCTTTTGTCATCTCTTGACCTTTTGTTTGTTTGTTTTATATCTATAGCTTATTACTGTGATCAATTTTTTTAAAATTTTCTAGCATTTGGTATACACTTGTGTAAATTACGCTGTTCCTTATCATACTCGAGATCTATTATCTTATTTTTTATACTTTTGTTATGATTTTATACTTGTTAATACTAGTATTAACTTTGTTTTTGTAGATATCTGAAATAATTCATAAGTTTGTCTCAACACACTAGTTAAATTGCAATGAACATCAAAAAACATTTCCTCAAATAGACATTTCTATTCTATATGATGATTCCTTCTCTTTTCACAGCTCGGGAAAGTGGCAGATAATTCACTGGAAGCAAGTCCACAAGGAAGAATGTCAGCCGACAGATATATGCACTTCTTTTTTGTTTGTTTCTACTCCAAAAACTAAATTTAATTGAACCGGTTCTTTGTTGGAGCCCAAGGAACATAGGTTAGTGTATTTTAAAAGGAGAAAATGTTTCTCCTCATCTTCAAGAACTTGGATCCTTATTTCTGAAGCTCTTGAAACTTTGCATCAAAATTACATCAATTTTCTACATGAAATAGGAGTTATGAAGCTACATGTGAAATCTCAAGATTGGTTT
Source organism: Pinus albicaulis (assembly GCA_034641835.2). Taxonomy (NCBI): domain Eukaryota; kingdom Viridiplantae; phylum Streptophyta; class Pinopsida; order Pinales; family Pinaceae; genus Pinus; species Pinus albicaulis. Next base: position 477,942,463 of record CM076577.1, read on the forward strand.
GTATTAATGGAACTTATTCTATTTGCAATGTTATTCATACAATCAATGTAATTTCCCAAGTTTCTGTCTCCAATACCCATTCACTTGTTTGCAGATTAGCATCAAGTACTGAAAAGGATGCTCCGATGCTTGACACTCCTATCTCTGAGATTTCTGGATGTGAAGTCCCCAAGTACCATGGAGTATCTTCTTCCAATGCTCGCTCTAGCTCCACTAATGCAATGGATCCTATCGCTGGTACCCTGGATTTTTTACGTCCTTTTCTGGATAACACTAGCTCCGAAATATTTCAAAAGGATTTGTTATGTTTTGTAGACACCGATAACTGCTTGAATTATTTCTTGAGTTCTCGAAGTTATGAAAATTACCTGCATAACTCTACGAGTATGACACACAATAATTCAACCTCTAGAAATTCTATGCTTGATCTCCACACCATCAATACTATAAGCAACAATCCTCCAAATGCAACCAGCAAACTCTGTGAGATGGACACTTCCAGATCTAGTACTTCTATTTGTAGTGGTCCTAGTAACATATCTACGTTGGATGAAGCAACCCCCATAGGCCAAAATTGGTTAAAGGGCATACATATTTTCATGAACACTTTTCTCCAATTTGCACAAGATAGTCGTTTCATATTGTCTCACCAGAAATGTAAATAAATGTTTGTTTGATTATTTTAAAGGATTGTTAATGCCTTTTTTATCATAGCTTGTGATTATAATTTCATCTTCAGGAAATGGATTTGGTCCCATGGTTTTCGGATGGAAATCACTGATTAACTCTAAGGTTTCAAAATCCATGAATTTAATTTACTTACCTTTGTAGCACAGGGACACATGAAAATAGCATATGAACATGACAACAGATCCTGGGTCTCTCATTTCCAACAGAAGATCGAGTGTCATAAGTTCTTTTAGATGCTTTTGTTTTGTATAATTTGTAAATTTGTAAATATTAGAGATAATTCTGCATATGCTTAGTATTTGCCACAATTCCTTTCAATACCATGAAATCATGGAAGGTAACCAACTCTAATGCTAATGGTTCAATAGTCCTTTGTAGAGTTGAGGGGTTGATTTTTGTGCTTCTTTGTGTTGCCTATAATTATCTGTGGGAACCATTGAAATAGTGGCAATGATAAATTAAAATCTTGGTGTAGAATCTAGTAATTTATCTTTCGCTTTATGAAGAACAAGAAAAAAGAAACAAATAAGAAGTCATGTTCATTCGAAGAAATTCTCAATTCCAATGCAAATGAACCTGGCCAAGAATCACAGGAAGATGAAGGGTAATAAAAAGTGTCTTCTACTATGCTTTATTTACTTTTCAATTTGTTTTCTGTTTTCTCCTTAATCTAGTCTAGTTTGTTCTATGTTGGAAATTTAGAGCAGCATCAAGGACATTTTGCATAATGCCATTTATTTTCTTTGAAGAGTCTCTAAAAAAATCTGAAACAAAGTTGTTGTGGTAAGGCACAATAAATATATGATTGATGAAGTGAGACATCTGTGAAAATAAGGCAATAAGAGTAGTGATCATTTAGCCTTGATCTAAGACAAGGCACTCACTCTGGCTCATGCATAATTACAATAGTGTTTTAAGTGTTTGCATCAGCAAGTATTATTGTTGGCATCACATAAAAAGGCATCTACATAGGCAATTTGACCACTCAAAAAACATATAAATAGAAAAGGAATCAGACCTGATTTGGAACCTAAGCACAAGAAAAAACTCATCATAAGTGTGATATATCTGAGGTATCAAGAAATTCATAGTCCCTTAGGAAATTTTTTGAAGAAAAAGGAGACTGTGTTTGATAGTCTCCTAGTATCCTTGGAAGGCTGAGTTTCATATTCTCCTAGTATCTTTGGAAGGCAAAGTTAGGGTAGAAGATGGTTGAGTCTTTTTCGAACATAAGGGAATTTTTTCTCGTTGAATAGGGGTTGCATATTTATGGGTCACTTCGAGTAGGGTTGATCCCTATATTTTTGATGGATAGAGTTCTTGTGTGGAAAGTATTGTGCAATATTTTAAGGGAAAAGTTGCTTGAATGATGGTGTAGGGTGGGAGGACTTGTAAATGAGGAGAAACACAGATTTCAAAGAAGGGTTGCAAGGAGTAGGATCATTGATAGAGGGAGAGCTACATATTAGGAGGAAAGGGACTAGAAAATGTGTTTAGAATATGACCAAGGGGAGTTGTGATTGTGCACTATATTAGCTAGAGGGTCAGTTGTATCCAGTTAAGGGTATATTGGTTCTAGGAAGAGAAAGGAAGTATTATAATCTGGGACAACCTTTCGAAGAGAGGATTTCTGGGTCTGGGCTTCTGCCTATCTGTAGATCAGTAAGTGAGGACACTACCCATATATTTCTGCCCTACCCCTTTGCTAAGTCCATATGGAAGGAACTATCTTTATTCCTTAATATTAATCTACATTTGGTAAGATTCTCTATGTTTATATGTCTCGTTGCTAGTCCTCTCAAAATGAATGTATCTTTGATAATTTTTTCCTGCATTTGAGAGAAACTACATTTAGAATGGTGTATTATTTTTTGGATATTGGCTCTTGGACTCATAACCCCATTGAGTGTTGAGAAGCATCATTTTTTGAAGGTTAACTTTAATCCAAATATATTTTCATGCTCGATGGCTTCACATTGGGGTTCCAATGAAATTTTTTAGAAAACCCTCCCCTAAAATTTGGTGTGGTTAAACCCGAAAGGGAGAAATCTCTAATGCTCTTTCAACCATTGTTAGTCCATAGCCTTGGACTTGGGCACAACATTTTGCCAGAGATGAAGCATTTAAGGGCATAAGATGGCAAAGCCTTTTAAGTGCATCCTAATGTAAGGAAGGTAGGAGTTGTTTAGAGCGAACCTTTTTAAGTAACCATTATATTGCTGATCAAACATCCATACTATAGCTACTTTGTATTGTTTACAATATTATAAGAATTATTTTGCACTTACCAAACAATAGCCATAAACCACGAACAAATATTAAACCGGATATAGCCGTCAGTAAAACAATCCACATGGAAATTTTCATTTTTTTAAGGAAAAATTTAACTAGGCGTCGGTATAGTGACGCTTTATAAGCATCGATCTTGCGACAAAGCATCGGTCTTGCGATTTCCTAGAAACATCGGTATTGCAACTCCTTGCAACAAAAACGTTGGTCTTGCGACACATTGAAAGCGTTGATATTGCGACACCTTAAAAGAGTGGTTAGCCATAGAGTATTACGACACTTCTAAAGCGTCGGTATTGCGACACTTTGTAAGCGTAAGTATCGGTCTTGCGATGTCCTAGAAACGTCGGTCTTGCGATGCCTTGCAACAAAAACGTCGGTCTTGCAACACTTTGAAAGAATTGGTATTGTTACACCTTAAAGGCGTGATCAACTATAGAGTATTGCGATGCTTATAAAGCGTCGGTATTGAGAAAATTTGTAAGCGTAAGCGTCGGTCTTGCGAAATCCTAGAAAATTCGGTCTTGTGGCACCTTGCGACAAAAATGTTGGTCTTGCAACGCTTTGAAAGCATCGGTATTGCGACACCTTAAAAGCGTGGTTAGCCATAGAGTAGTGCGACACTTTGGATAAACGTCGAAAGAGTGACGATTGTTTGGAAACGTTGGAAAAAGTGTCGTATTGAAACAATTTGGAAAAGCGTCGCAATTGCGATGTAATGGCTAACCACATTTTTTCTGGCCTCAAACTATCAATCTTGCGACAACTATGTGTTGGAATAGCGACGAAGTGGCCGTCGGAAATTGGGCCAAATTTTCTAGTGATACTTTTAAGGGTTTTAATGAGCTTTTCTCCAATTCCAAGACTTTGTTTAGGAGCATTAGGGTTTTTTTACCTCTAAGGGAGCATAATATAGGCAATGATGAACCTATATAGACATTTAAATGCCATGGTGAGAAAATAACATGTAACAGGTGCCCCCAAAAAGTGTGAAGTCTGAAGTAGTTCTGAAGAGTGAAATGCTTTATCATTCCAAGGATTGGATTGTAGACACACTAGTCGAAAACCTGTAAAAACATTCAATGCAAACATATATATGTATATCATCACTGAGGTAGGAATTCCCATACTCAGATCAAAATTAACTACGTGTTCTGGTACATAAATTATTTTTAAAATTACATCAATAGTAGACACAGCATAGACGGAACCATTTGTCATAAGTAGTCTACTATATCATGAATAATAAAACTCCTCGTAGCCTAGATTGTGGTAACTTGATCCAGGGTCTTGATTTCTGCTTCCCAAACTAGTATGATTCTATCCATGCGATTGATTGCATCGAGGTCGAACATGGTAGAAACCACTTGATTACCAGTCAATGATGTGAACTGTTAACAAGTGTAAGAGAAACCACCAACAATGACAATGGCTCTCAAAGTACTCAGTACAATCCATGAAGTGTGAATGAGTAATTTGCAGTCAAACACTTCACGGAATCATTCGATCGAAGTTCAATGATGCAACCTGTCGTCGAAGGCGCAAAATCTGCCATTAGGGCATGCAGATCCCAAGGTACTGATAGGATTCTAGATCAAATTTCTAGATGATGAGCTGTCATTGATAAAAAGCGACCCGTTGTAGGAAATCCCATGACACGAAACCATTAGAACAAGTTTTTAAGAAATATTTGCAAGGACTGACTCAGGGATGGTCAACACGAATGGAGACAAATGTTTGCAATGAATGGTTTATTTGAACTAACTCTTGAGCACATAATGACACTCTAGATGGTTTGGTAACAATTGAACTAAAGCTAATACCCATAAAACTAGCTAAATACTTTCAATGTGGTTTGATTAACTATTAGACAAATGATTTTCCTAACACAGGTACTGATTTTAAAACAAGGGTGAAAACTGGAATCCTTTTCTCTTCCCCCCCCCACCATTACTGGCAAGTACCTCTTTATTTTTGACAAGCTTGAGGTAATCAAACCCTAAGAAAGAGTGGTTCATTCCTATTTGTAATCGATGGGTCCTTTACTGTTACATTTTAACGAATCTAGTATAGGTGAAACTCAGTGTTTTTTAGTTTTAGGGAGTCAGAAGAAAAACATAAGTAAAATCCATGGTTGTTCTTTTTCATAAATTTAGTCTCTAAAGCCCGAAAAATGATAAAATAATATAGGAGAGAACTCTATTGACCATGATTAGTCAACATATACCTTTTTCATAAATAGTCCATTTCAGTCTAGAAAAGGGGTAAACTTATACTGAAAAGACGATTGTTCATTTCCTTTAACGAGTTTGAATAGTCAAGTACTCGGTGATATTTTCATATTTAGACAGTCTCAAAATGGCTTAAAAGAGAACTCTAGGGTTTCAATTTTTCGTAAATTTCAAGATTCGAAAAAGTGATAAAATTATACTCAACATTCAAAATAATTCTTCTCACCAAAAACGTTGTATTCTACACAAAAAATCGAAAGATTAAACATACCTCTTTCCAATAAGTAAAAACATCGAAAAATAACTTTTTAAAGTGAAAAATAAAAAAAATATAATATTTTATTCATTCAAAAACTATACAAAGGAGTTTAACAATGTCATTTTCACCTTTTGTCTTCAGAGTTGTAAATTGCAAGTTTTTGGCAAAAATGTTCCGGAGTTGATAACAGGAGAACCGACCGCTCAAATCATGATTCGTTAGAACCACGTAATCCAAAACACTCTTCTCTTCATTTCTATCAGATTAAATTCTCTTTTTTGGCTTTAAATTCATTTTTAGGGAGAAATTATATCTAAAATTTCGCTCTCAGGGGTCCGCAGGTCATGCATGCGTTACCTGTGGACCTGGATATTTTTATTAAAGGAAGATTATCGGGCTATCGTGATTTTTATTAAAGGAAGATTTTCGGGCTATCGGCTTGAAATTGAGCTCGAAGGTATTTATTTTCTCACTGGATTTTCCAAAAGAGGAGAAAACATATTGTTGTTTGGAGCTAAACAGGGTGGCCTACCCATTGCTAGTTACAAACAATATTTTTGTAGTGATGCAGCAGATTGAAAGGACAATCACATAGACATAAAGACTATCTTTCGACTTGATCTCAAAGTAATTGCATTCACAGTAACTAGGCTATGTGGAAGTGTGGCTCCACATGTAGCCACTAAATCTCAAATGCAGACCGCGGTAGAGTCTTTCAGAGGCACCATTTTCAACTGGTGCGTAGGGGTATTGGCCAAGATGAAAGGCCAAATAACCAGAGAAAATAATGCAAAGTTAAAAAACTTTGGGTATGGCGCCATCCTGATTTCTTTTTCTTTGGAGAGAATCCCACTTCTCACCCCTCAGCTTATTCCAGTAGATCATGGGGAGCCTAGAGAACCTTGTATGGTACGTTGGGTTGCATTAATGGCCCACCATGGTGGTGATGACATTTCAGTTGTTTGGTTCACTCTGGCATACTTTATGTGGCTGTAGAACCAAGTCTTAACAATTGAATACTTCCCTTGTGTGGGTATATATTTCAGAGGTGATCTTGAGATGTCCTTGCCTTCAGGGGCATAGTGGGACGAATTAGGTAAGCGAATCATTTTGATATGTTTTAAATCTATTTTTCATTTATTTTTTTATCATCCTGTTATCACAAAATCAGACCTGATAGGCTACTAATCAAATCAATCTGATGTAACTGTTTCAAAAAAATATTTTTATTGAGGCTTAGCCTCCTGAACCTGAGAGGGCTCTCTGAAGGGTTAATGATTTTTGATAGAAACATATATGGCTAACTCTATGTGTGGTAATAATCAGATAAATGATAGATATTGGTTTCAAATCACATCATCAAGTGCACATTGGGCATATGGAGTCAAAATAGCTTCAAAACTTTATGAACATAATGTTGATCTCCATTAAACTAGGAAATTGCCCCCTATTTTCTAGGCATAGGATCCTTTGTATTCTTGAGACACTCTAACCATCATGAACTGATCACTTCGAGGTTATTTGCTGTTAGAAACTGAAATAACACCTACCCAATGTCCTCCCTAAGTCCAAGCTATCCAAAACCATCATCAAACTGTTCAAAATGAGTTGAAATAAAATGTGCTATGAAAACAACACAGTTTCGTAGCGCTTTTCATAGCGCAGCTCCTTTAACCTTTTTTCTCCAAAATTCTTATTTCTTTCCTCTAGGATTGTCTTCAATAAAATTTATTACATCCTCCCCACCCATTTCAGGTCATAATTCATGCTTTTTCCATCCAAAATTTTATGAGAAAGAGTGAAAAAAGTTGCTACAGCAGTTTCGTAGCGCTTTTCACTCTTTTTACACTGTTTACACTACAGAACTGTTTAGTGAGTAGTTTTGTCCAAATAATTTCAAAATGAAAACCATAAATGTTCAAAAACTCAAAATAACACTTGTTTCATCAAATCAAAAAATCATATGAACTGAAAAACACAGTTTTCTTGAGGTTCCTTCTTAATTTTCACTTGATTTAGTTTTTGACTTTTTAATGATTGTCATTTTGCACCTTTGTTCTTTAACTCATCTTGAGTCAATTTCAACTGCTCCTCCAATTCCTCCACTTGATATCTAAGTCTTCTACTAGTGGTTCTCAAGTGAGTATTGATTACTCTGACAAATTTAGCTTCCTTGATGGCTGGAACTATCCATGTGAAAAACTATTCTGCACTGCTTGGGGTTTCAGACCTAGAACCAGTTTGACCTTCCCACAGTGCCTTCATTCTTTTGAATTTTGATTTTTCAATACTATGCTTCCTAGCCCTCTTTTTCATCATAGAAATTTCTTGGTTTTCTAACCTCAATTTCTTCTCAAGATGTTGACACTCTGTCATTTCTTATTTTCCCTTCATTGTTATGTTGGCTGCATGTTCTACTGTTGGTGATGAGAGATGAACCACTTCTTCAGGAAATTTAGCTGTTTCAATAGGTTCTTGGACTTCGTTTCTGCCTTCCTTGAGTTTCTTAGAATGCCTAGTTAAAGGTTTCCTTGCTTGAAAGATAAAGGTTGCATTTTCACCCTTCAACTCAAGCTTCTTTGCAAACTTAACCTTTTTCTGTTTGTGTTCATCTACTCCAATGAAGTCAGCTTGCACAATGGGTGTCTCCTCTATGTCAATAGCATGCAGGATGTCATCTAAATTTCCCTTAATTACTAGGCTATCCTCTGAAAATGAAACAAATGTATTTCCTTTTGATGCCATTTCTTAGCTTCTTGTCACTCTTTGGATTTCCTGCTTGCTAGCATCCTTTTTTGTTTTGCCTATTTGGTACTCTTTGACCTCTTTTTTGCAGGTGATGGAGTTAGTGAAAGAAAAACTTGTGTTTTCTCTATCCTTTTCTCAGCTTGTTTTGTTGCTTTTAGTTTTTCAAATTCCTTTGGTTTTGCAACCACAGGCTAACTAGACTCTGCTACTGGTGGTGAAGGAGTTCCTTTAGTTTTAGGGTTTCTAGCTGGGTTTAGGGTTTCCATCTCAAAACCATTCATAAAAAAAGGATTACCAATCCCTTCCTATCTTATGAAGCTCATTAAAAATCAACAACTTCATCAAACCATAATGAAACAAAGATGTTTCACAACCTTTAGATTTGGATTATACTTTATCAGCCATTTTATCAAGACTCCTATGCAGGTAAAAGGGAAAATCAAGTGAAATTTTACTTGTGAAATGAAGAAGCAGCTTCAAATGATATGTGTATACCTTATGATACCTACCTTCACATTTAAAATATATCTGGATGTTGAGCAACAAATTTTCATAAATGTCTTTGATGCAGCCTCTAGGTATTCCATTATTGAGGTCCATATCTGCATACTCAGGTTTCATGAATTCCTTGCATGGATCCATATCAAATTTGAAACCTTTAAGCCAAGTTTCTTGGCCCTTTGGTATCTCTTTCACAACAGCAATAGTCTCAGGTGAAATTGGCACATTTAGCATTCCAACCTTGGTAGTTGTTCCATTGAAGTGCAAGGAAAATTCTTTGGAAACCTATGTGTGGCAACCCTGTAACTTTTCACAAAACTGAAGACAACCTACTCTGCTAATTGCCTCCATCACTGCTGTGTTTTCAACAATGGCCTTCATATTTTTAGGCTCATATCTTAAGCAATGTCCCCCTTTGTGGACTTTCTTTTCCTCTGCCATGCTTCTAAGAAAAACCTGTCAACTTCACTTGAATATATGAAACAACCTCACTTGATTAGGATGAAGATAAAATTTGTATGGAATAGATATAGGTTTGGCTTGACTACTTCAGAGCTCAAACACTCGTATGGAGGCAAATGAAACGAGAATGACTAAATTAGGAAAATTTTTGAATTTGAAATGTCATCTCATAACTGAATGATGCCTCATTCATACCCTATGATGGCAATCATGACTGCAAGATGGGTAAGTACATTGAATCTCATCACTAACTGACTCATCATACCACTAACCTATCATTTCCTGACGGGTTCTGACAAATTTCAGCTCAAATGACAAGACATTTAAGAAACCACACTTTTGTAGCACTAACAATGTATTTTCCCCAGTTTGCGCTACAAAACTATTAGTGCTTTTGTAGCACAAATCAACTTTTTTGAACTAGCGGTGTTACAAAAACAAGGATTCTTGGCTAATTGCATATTTTTGACCCGAAACCTTATGGAATGACTCTCAAATGGAAAATATGGATATTTGAAAATGAATGAACCTTTAAAAGACTTTATTTGAACTTAACAATGACCTTTGAACTTGTAAAAATATAACCTACCGTTAACCCAATCCTAAAATGAATTCTAAACCTACTTTGAAATCATGATAAAAAATAGAGTTTACACAATAATGTTTTGAAAATTTTTGGGTGATAACACGTCCAATATTGATAACAAAATTTAAATGCAAATGTTAGTCCACGTCGACCAGCTACACTCTACCGCTTTGAAAGGCGGTAAGTAGAACCTATAGTACCACCATAGGATTAAGAAGTAGAGATATTAATTGATATGGAACATAACCTGGAGAGGTTAACTATAGATACTCCTGAGACAGTGACATATGGCATTCCTCTCCATCTTCAGAGACATGTTACAGGTGTGCCAACATATTTTAGGAGATTCCTGTGCAAGGTGGCACGTGCCATAGTCTACTACCATGATCACCATCATGGATCGTGGATGATAATTTTGGATTGACATATTTTATTTTTTTATATAAGTATCTTTCAAATCATAAGGTGTTTGAACCTATGATCACAAACGATGTAATGTTTTTTGAAAACAAAACTATCTATGATATTAATACTTTCTTTGACTATCCTGTTCAACATGTATTGAATGTTGTTTTAATTTACTATTATAATTTTGTGAATGTCTATTTAAAACACGATTATCTAATGCATCAACCAATGTATTTAATTTTTTTAAAATGTGTTGATATTCAATGTAATCAAACTGTCTTTCTAGGAGAAGGACCTTCAAAAATAATCTCAATAACACTGGATTTTTAATTGTGTATACTCTATTTAAATGTAATAAAATGAGTTTTGAATCTAACCTAATGATCAAATGTCGAATACCAAATGAAATGGCATAAGATAATAACTCAATAACTACGCTATATTCTGCAATATTGTTCGTTTTTTGACCAAGGCTTACCTCATGCATAGAAACTAACTCATCAGTGGGTGAATAGATAACCTAAGCTGGGGAAGAAATATTCTGTTTACTACGACAGGCACCATCAGCAAAACCATTGTAAATTTGAAGGGATTCCAACATCTTCAATATCTAGAGCAATCAAGGTAAGTAGTGACAGTAGAAAAAACAAACTTAAACTAGGAAAACTTATCTAATCTAAGGCACACTAACTAGAAAAATAACTAATATACAAGTGATACCTTCACATGAGAGTCGAGAATAATATCTCTTTAGATAAAGACCATTTTTGGGCTTATCTAAAGAGACCCCGTCATAATCAGTCAATTCATAGGCCCCTTTTGCAAGCACTCACTTCACAATATAAGGACCATGCCACATTGGTTCAAATTTCCTAGCACCTAGCTTATCGTCAGCTTGATCATATACTAAGACAAGGTCACCTTCTGAAAAAGCATGAGCTGTAACACTTTGATCATACTGATCTTTCACATGTTTCTTATGACCCTCAGTAGCTAATGCAGTGGTGTGTTGAGTTTCATCTAATTGTGCTTAGTACAAAAATCATTTTTCCTCTTCAGAGGTAGCTGGTAGTAACTCTATGGCTAATTGGAGTGATAGTATTTCACATTCAATGGGTAACTCAACTTCTAAATTGTAAACCAGTTGAAAAGGAGTGAACCCTGTAGCAGTTTTCACTGATGTTCGATATGCCCATAGTGCCGAAAAAGCATGGTATGCCAACTTTATTTGTGAGTTTCGATAATTCGCTTGATCATGGTGGTTAAAAATTTATTAATGGCTTCAACCTGACCATTAGCCTACAGGTAATATGGAGTAGAGTTATCATGGCACAGACCATGTTGATCGGAAAGTTCGGTCATCATTGTATTTTGAAAATGAATCCCATGGTCAGTGATAATAACTTGGGGTACTCTGAAACAAGAAATCACATGATTGAATTCGAACGTAGCTGCAGTTTTTCCATCTGCCACGAATGTAGGCATTTCCTCTGCCTATTTTTTAAAGTAATCTACAGTGAGAATAATATACCCATGCCCCCTAGCCAAGTGAGGGTTACATGTAACAAAATTAATTTCCCATTTCACAAAAGGACCAACAACAATTATGGGGTGAAGAGGAGATAGTGGTGCACACATCTTTCGATAAAATATTTGGCAATTGTGGAATTTTGGACCGCAAGAATGCAATCTTTGAATAATGATGTCCAAAAACAGCCAACGCGCAATATTTTTTGGGCTATGGAATACCCAGGCATATGACCACCACACGCTTCAGAGTGGCAGTCATTCGAAACCCTTTCATCCTCTTCATGAGTTATACAATGTCGAAAAACACAATCTGCACCATGATGATAAAGTGTGTCTCCAACAATATTGTATTGTTGATATTGGTAATGGATCCTCCGTTGATTTGAACGTGAAAGATCAGGGTGAAAGGTTTGGATTTTAATATAAATGATAATATCTCCATACCATGGATCTAAAGTAATGATAAGAAACAGAGATTCATCTTCAATGGGATGCTCTACCACATTTTCGATCTCAGTATTGGGAAAGTCATAAATAAGTTCTGCAAACACCAGTGATTTCTTTGATTTAGATTTCTTGAATTCCAAATCAAACTCTTGTAGGATAACAATCCATTTAGAGTATTTTCCCCCGAGTAATTTTTTTGTCAAAATTTACTTCATTGGGTTGCAATTAGATATCACAATTGTCTTTCGTAACAATATGTAATGACGAAATCTTTGGACAACTTGAACTGCTACCAAGGCCAATTTCTCCACTTGCGAATATTTAATTTCGGTTGGATTCAAATTCTAACTTAGATATTAAATCATATGTTCATTGTGAAATTCATCCTCTTGAACTAAAACCATTCCCAATGGTGGAATCAGAGGCTACTAGGTATAAAAACTAGTCCTGGTTATAATTGGGTGGATGCAATTATGGTGCATGGGCTAACGTGTGTTTTAGAGCATCAAAAGATTGATCAGCAATCTCATCCCAAATAAAAGGAACATTCTTTTTCAAAAATCAGGTAAAACCTTTTGTTAACTCAACATAGTTCGGGATAAATCTACACAGAAAGTTTGCTTTCCCTTACAAACTTTGGAGTTGGTGAAGTGTGGAAGGAGGAGGTCAATTTATGATGGCCTCAACCTTCGAGGGATCAACAAGAATTTCAGATTTGGAAACAACGAACCCTAGTAATCATCCATATTTCACACAAAAAACACACTTGTGCGGATTCAAACAAATCTTGTAATGTCTACATCTCATAAAAATTGGTCGTAAGTGATTAGGATGATCATCCCTGTGCAATGAGTGAGCAGGTAAATCATCTAGATAAGGTTGCACAATATGTTTAATGTCATGAAAAGCGTAAGACGTTGCCCTTTGAAAAGTTGCACCAACATTCTTTAATCCGAAAGGTAGTTTACAATAAGAAAATGTTCCCCAAGGACAAATGAATGTTGTTTTTGTTTGATCAGCAGGGAGTATGTTTATTGATTATATCCGGAAAATCCATCCATAAATGAAAACATTTCATTTTCGGCACAATCATCAATGATTTGGTCAATATAGGGGTAGGGTAATTGTCTTTTGGACATGCTTTATTAATATCCCTATAATCGACACATACTCGTATAGTCCCTTGTTTCTTGGTAACGAGAAATATATTATATACCCAATCTGTTAATGGGATTGGATAAATAAATCCTGCTCATAGTAGTTTTTCAACTTTAGCTTTAATTGCAGCAGCTTTTCACAGATTTATTAGACGTAATCTTTGTCTAATAGGCTTTGCATCCAGGTATGTCTTTATTTCATGAACGACAATATTTGGATTGATTCCTGGCATTTCTTTGTAGGAACAGGAAAATATGTCACAGAATTCTTGAAACAGGGCTTTATATGTATTAATTTCATCCATCTTACAAGAAGCACCTATATGAATGTTTTCAAAAAATCCAGGTTTAACTGATATGTCAATAGGAACAGTTGTAGAAATGTTTCCCAAATTAATCTCAGAATCTGAATTTGTAATTGATATGGGATTCTATGGTTCATTGACATAATCAATTGTAAATATAGATGAAAAATAATTTTCTAACCTATCAAGTTTAGGTAAAAACGAAGATCTATGATGTAGATCATCCCAAGGTAATTCATCCATAGACAAAAATTCTCGAATACTTTCATCAGTATAAAACACTTGTTGAAAAGGATCGGAAATACATGCCAAGGCTAAAATTCATAGTGAAGAATATTCTTCGTTCATCACATTCATTGGATCAGGTTTAATTGAAAAAGTGTCAGAAAATGACTGTAATACCTGATATGCCATCTCAAAATGACTTAAAGGAATCTCGCTATTGAAAGAATCCATTTCTGGCTCTGAAGGCACTATCCAAGGGTCATCGAATGGAATAGTGCTTGATGAAATCATATTGATGTTGGAAATAGTACATGGTATTTTGGGTGGAGGCATAGGGAAAGTTCCCATCAAAGTAGAGTCCTTTACTAAACCTACTCCAACATATTCATAGGGAATAGTCGATTTTCCAACATGTTGGATACTATCTGTAGAAGCTGGGTCAGATGAATAATATGATAGCTAATCGAACTTCACAATATTTCCTGTTAAACACCATGTTAACACACACATGGTGTATGAGGAAGATGAGCACAAACACACAACAGAATCAACACACAATGAAATATAAGCATGAGGCTTTCTTATTTTTCCATTATACATGATGTATATTTATAATACAATGGTGTGACTCTTGGTTTCACATTCCAAGGTCACTTGGACTCCATTGTGACTTTTCGCATTCCACACCTACCCATGTAGGATTGGGTGTTCCAACATCCCCCCTTAATCCGAAGGGGTATGTGTGAGTCCAAGAAAAGAGTTGTAATACAAATCTGCAAAGTATACATGGCATCACTTGGGTTGAATCAACTCTTTGAAATGTTGGAAAAAAGAGGTGGTTTAAGGATGACCACCAACACTGGAACGCAAAACTTGTTGCAGTTCCCGAAACTCTTCCAAAACTGGCAAGAAGCTGAAGGCTTCTGCTAGAGGAATTGTCCCTCATAAAAAAGGGAGACTTTCGACCTAAAAGAAGGGAGGTCTACTACCTGTGATGGTTTTAGGATTACCAACAACTCTGGAATGCTTGAAGCATTTCCTGTAACTCAACCAAATATGGCAAGAAGCTGAAGGATTCTGCTAGAGGAAGTGTTCCTCATATATGAAAGGGAGACCTTCGACCTAAGAGAAGGGAGGTCTACTACCTGTGATGGTTTTAGGTTATCCACCAACCAAAGATGATGGTTTAAGGTTGTCCACCAACCGAAGGCATGCTCATGGGCATCCGTGTCTTTGGCTACATCTCTGAATCCGGAATGACGAATTGTGGCTCAGGCTCACTTGAACTGTTGGCTACAACTCTGAACATGGAATGAGAGATTGTGGCTCAGGCTCACTTGATTTGTCATCAAAGCTTGTACATGACCACCATTTTCCCCCCTGTCAGGGACAAGGTGAGATGATGGCGAAAACTAAATTGCAAGTTTTCTCAATATCCTTGAACAAGTTCTAACATGTGTCGTAAAAATATTCTTGGTTGTTGATGCCCATTGCCAAGAAGCGATCCATCCAATATGAATCTTGGTTCTTGCAGGAGGCTTGTTTCTGAAGCATCTGTCTAAAGCATGAGTGTGCCGACCACAGTACTTGCATGGATGAAGATCAAAACAGTGATATTTCATGTGGCCAACTCGATCACAGTGTTGGCATTTCACAATATGTTGTGGAAGCGGAACAGGATCTGGAACAGCTGCAGGTGAACTGTCATATAGGAATCCAGAACTCTGAAATATGATGGGCTTTGTGTAATCTGGAATATGAAAGGACACATCCTTGTCATATCCAAGACTAGTTCAGTGTTTGTTGTGGACAAGCTCTTCCCAAGGTCTGATGATGGGCTTGAGAAGTGCGGGCTGTGTTGGTGCATCTGCATGTACATCTGCTCTAGTGCAAGGAACTGAATGGGAATCAACTTCAACTTTACTGACTTTCTGCTGATGGGAGTCCTTCTCAATCTTCTAAACAAAAACAGGTTCAGAATGGTGACTATTTTGGTGAAGTTCATCTCGCTGAAGCTGAGATTCCAACTGAAAAAACTCAATCTTTTCTTGTGCATTTTGCAAACAACTTTGAATGTTACAAAGAGCATCCTTGCTCATTTTTATCACATCATCAACATTTGAATGAATGAGGTTATTCAACAACGCTAATACCTCATTGATTTTAGCCATTTCAACAACTTAGGCTCAAAAAATGAAAGGGTGTCGACTTCAACCGAAAATGCACCCGTTTACAATGTGATGCAACAAGAAATAAAATTGACTCAAAAGAATTTCGAAGTACAAAATCTGCTCCTTAAATGATGGAGGGAAATCAACAATTTTCAACAACTCAAGTACTGATTGCAACTATGAAGAAGCAATACAATGTCAACTCAATACAATATTTCTGCAAAAAATGTGCAATTGAAAACACTATGCAGCTGAATTTTTCTTCAAATAGTTGTTTTGCAATGATGGCAAACTTGTCTTCACTTGTAAATTTCTTCAAAAAATCACCCTCGTGTCAATGCCACAAATCACAAAGCAAATCTGCAATTTTCTCTATGTGTACTGTCCATGTGCTCCTCATATGCCATTTTCTCTTTTTCTGCTGTTCATTTCTCTATCTGCTCTTTCTCTGTTCCTCTCTCTCTGCTGTTTTTTTTTTTAATTAATTAAAAAATGAATTAATGAGAATAATTAAAAATGGAGGGGGACAATTTTTTTTCTTTTTTTCTTTTTTTTTTTTAAATCATTTGGGATTAATGTAAAATGGGAGGGAATTTATTTATATGGAAGGGTGGGAAATTAATTTTAAAAAAAAGGAGGAGTTATTGAATGGTGGGGAGTGAATATTATAAAAAAAATTTAAAAAAGCCAACTTAAATTTTTTTAAAACACTGTTAAAGCAGAGATGGAGGGGCGAGAGATTTAGATTGAGGGCGGAGTTGAGTAGTTGGGTAGGGAGTGGATTGAAGGCCACGAGGAAGGGGGTAGTGAAGGCTCGGATGGAGATGTTGTGGGCGTGAGGGCGGGTGAGGGAGCTCGTATGGAGATGCCGGAGGGAGTGAGGGCTCGGATGGGTGGCAGGGTTCAATGTTGGCGGATGTGTATATGGCACAGGTGGAGTGTTAGGTGGAGAGGGTCGCGGGTAGGGAGGTGGAGAAAGTAGGTAAGGGCGAGTGGAATGTGAGGGGAAGGGGAATCAAATGCCGTGGGGTGATGGGAGTGTAGAGTAGGACGGTGAAAAGTGCAGATAAGGTGTGAGGGGGCGGGATGAGGTAGCGCTGTGAGGGATGTGAAGGCACAGGGCATAGGAAGTGAGAGCTGTAGGGCGAAGTCTGAGAGGTGAGGGCGGTAGGGCCGAGAGGCCAAGAATGATTCAGGATTTATTTATTTATTTATTTTTATTTTTATTTTATAATTTAAAAACAACAGAGGAGTAAAAAGCCTTTGTAGAATAGCAGCAAAATTTTTTCTTCGAAATATATAGTAGAATTTTTCTTGATACACAGCAAAATAATTTGTAGGAACTTGTAAACTTGCAAAAATGATTTTTCCAGCAGCAGAGAAACCCAGAATTGCAGAAATTTTCAATGAAAAAACTTAGAAATCTTTCTAGGAAAAACCCAGAATTTTCCAAAAACTCATTTTAAACACTTTTCTAGCAGCTCCAAAATGGTGCAGAAGTTAAAATGCAGAGATTTTTCAATGGAAAAATAAGCAGTGAGAAAAAATTCAGATGCACAAGGCTGCATCTCCAAACCAATTCTGAATGCTGCCAAAGATTTTGAATGCTGCTCCTTCTCAAAACCAATGCTGCTCTTATTCAAAACAAATGTTGCTCTTCTTCAAAACACCTTTTCGAATCCAGCAAAATGTCTTCTGTAAAAATTCTCTAAATGCTGCAAAAATGTCAAGAATTTTGCAGATATGCACAGGCCATAAACACAAATGGCCCTGTCAATTTGGAGCAGGGCCAGAAATCGCCCGCTCTGATACCATGTTAAACACCATGTTAACACACACATGGTGTATGAGGAAGATGAGCACACACACACAAGAGACTCAACACAAAATGAAAGATAAGAGTGAGGCTTTCTTATTTTTCCATTATACATGATGTACATTTATAATACAATGGTGTGACTCTTGGTTTCACATTCCAAGGTCACTTGGACTCCATTGTGACTTTTCGCATTCCACACCTACCAATGTAGGATTATGTGTTCCAACATTTCCTTTATGAGGAAACATGATTAATTGAAAGACGAATGATACAAAAATAGTCATGGCATAAGACCAACTTCGACCCAAAAGGAGGTTGTAATCCAAAGGGGCATCAACTACTTCCACATCTAGATTAACAATTTTTCCTTCTACTTATATAGGTAGATCCTGTAAAATTCCAAACAGATGGAATCCTCTTCCATCAAAAGCTTTAAGGATTGTTGGAGATTGGTTGAGTGTCGGAGAACCAAGATTTTTCCATCAATTTAACGACATTATGCACATGCATGCCCCATCATCAATTACAGTACGAAAAACTTGTCTTTTTTTTACTAATACCAAAATCTGAAAATCCATCTGGTGAGGGAGTCTCGGTGTAAAATTTTCTAAATCAAAGACCATGAGGTTAGAATTCTAGAGATCGATAGATCCAATAGCTGATAAAAGTACTTTCCTTTGTGCTAGACATGATTTTAGCACTTCTAAGGCCGACATTGCATAAGGAGAAATCGCCAAGTTTTCAACAATGTTGTAGTCCTGAAAAACTCTCGCATGTGGATTGAAAGCTAATTTTCAAAGTACACCTTTAGCAGGCGGTTTAATTACTAGATCATGATTAGGTTTCTCAATATGAAGTGGATCACAAACTGAAGGAGATGTAGTTGGTGTTGAATTAGAATTTTCTACCTCTTTACTAGTAGCTGGATTTTTACTTCCATATTATTGTGATCGGGTCACAACCATAACCTCAGACCTCATTAAAATATCTGCTGATGAATGTGAAGAAAATCCTATCATTTTTCTATCTTGAGTAGGAAAAGGATACTTCAAGACAGTGGGTGTGGGTGAACCTTTGATGAATTTAGAGACCTCAAACCGATGTGGGCGCTCTTTAGTAAAGTGATCCTCATCATAGATAAGACAAGGATAACGAGGTTTTTGTTTTTCATCATATGGTTCATTATTTTCGATTTTCTCTTTGGGAGATGAAGTCTATTTACTTTTATTATTACCTTTATTCTTATTACCGGTTTTGGTTTTAGTTGTTGATGAATATACAACGTGAATGTCGGCAGAAGTTTCAAGGGAAGAATCTCCTTTCGGTGAATCTGGTAACTTTATGATAGGAGAAGTAGTTTTTGAAGACTTATTATTACTTTTATTTGTGTTAAATACACCAATTATACCATCTACAGCATGAGACCCTGAAGGAATTGCAGTTATTTGACCAGGATGTGGTAATTCAGAAATGTTTTCGTATAAAGTACAAGACTGCGTATATACTAGGTCTAAGTATTGAGCTTGAGCAATGACCTATTCTTCAATAACAACTCCTCCCTTAGCCACATCTTCAGTGATATTTGGAAGTAATGATTTGATGAACCATTATTCCAATATCTGATCCGGAATAAAGACTTTCACTAAATGTCTTCTACGTCTCCATTCATGTATGTGATCTGATATGTATGTAGACGTAGATTGTTTTAATGAATTCAATAATTTTGTGCCATTGTCGTATCTGATTGGTAACTGAAAGTGGGTTAAGAACATTGTTGCTAAAGAGTTGAAATTGTTGAGTGAGCCACATGGTAGTTCAATATACCATTCTGCAGCTAAACCTGTCAGTGTTCTCTGAAACAGTCGTAATTGAATGGAATCATCAATCAAAGAGTTGGATGCACACCATAGGTGGTAATTCATGACATGGCTTGAGGGGCCCTCTCCTGATTTTCCTTCAAATTTAGGAATATCACTAGGTAAATTATTTGGCATTGGTCGCCAATATAGAAGATAATAGATTGGATCATTCGTTAGGCATGACAAATCTGGTAAATCCAAAGTTGCAATGAATGGAAACCGACAGTTAGGATCTTGCTGAGAAAATTGATAACCTTGCGGAACTATACCAGTACCAAGAGGAGGATATCCAGGATATCCTAGAATAGAATGTGCATTTGGGATTGGAATGCCTCCCAGATAACCAGGATTAGCTAGACCATATTGGGGTTGAGCTGGTATTTGATACATGTAACCAGGGTATGGTTGTTTCTGGTATACTGGATTTTTTGCTATAGGCCCATATTGATAATGCCATTGATACAGTTGATAAAAAAACTGAGGTTGGCTTGTTATAATTGTACTTTTACCAGGTTTTCCCGTAGGCATATGAACAATAGTATAAACTGTGGGTCCAGGTTGTGGTGCAGAAATTACAGGGATTTTTTGTGATACTTGAGGGGCTGTAGAAATAGGGGCTGTAGAAACTCTAGGGATAAGTGTGGTAGCTTGAAAAAAAGTTGGTGCAATAGTTTGAGGTGGAGTTCTAGGTGTACTCGGACTAGGCTACTGAACTGTACCAAGTGCAGATACTCATGGTATAATTTGAAGCGTAGGTTGGACAAGTTGTTGGATTTGACTATAACCAATTGGCTGACTAGGTTAATTATAGCAAACTTGCACGTTAGGTTGAAAATTCTATTGAACTTGTGATGGATCCCACACTATTTTTAATGTAGGATATGGAGGTGCCATTGAAGGTTGTGTTCCATAATATGGACCATAACCAGGTTGATAATTTGGAATGTATGTTTTATAGTTGGCTGGATAATTCCCACCTCCCTGAAACAATTGTTGTTCTGGGTAGAAGTGTGGCCCTAAAGGAGTTTGTTGTCCTTGGAAATATGGTTGTCCTAGTATAGGGTATTGTCCTTGAAGAGGTTGCAGACCCTGAACTGAGTACTGCCCTTGAGGTTGATATTTTCCTTTAGGTATGTACTAACCTTGAGGTATGTACTATCCCTGAGGTATGTACTATCCTAGAGGTTGCCCTCCAGGCAGTAATTACTACTTTGAGGTTGCCCCCCAGGCAATAAATTACTACTTTTAGGTTTCCCCCCAGGTGGTAAATTACTACCTTGAGGGTCAAGGTTAGGAATATTTGTAGACATCATGTAAACATGTTCTGTGCTCAAATTTTCGGTATGTGATTCATTTGGACCAGGTGATGATATAAGTTTTTCGGGAGAAGGAGATACTTCTAAAAAAGTACCAGAAAGAGACTGGTATCTTGTAGGAAAAGACAAACCACCATACAAATATGATTCTGGTGATGTAGAAAATATGGATGACTCGCCAGACATGTTTAATGGAGGTCTATAACCTCTTGTTATGACGTAAAAAGGAATTTGGGGTGGCGAATATTTTATACCAGTATTGTGTAGAAAGTCTGTTAACTGAGAATACCAAGGATCTTGTTTGAAAGGGCTATAGTAAATTGATTCACGTGGCCTAAGATCTAAATATTCCCGATGTGAAGGAAGAACAACTTCTTCCTCTGTGTGAGTAACTTCTTCAATATTAATGAGACCGGGAGGAAGGTTTTCAGTGATGCGATACTTCACTCTTGGTGAATCGGGATGATGAGGGGGTCAGAGTGATGAATTCTAAATTAGGCTCAGCCATAGCAGGTTCAATTTCTGGTTCAAAAATTTTAGGCTCAGTAGCTGATAATTCACTAGTCATGGAAACAAGTTCAACTAGTTCAGAAATTGAAATTTTCCTTTAAGAAATATTTTCTGTTTTAGGTTGATCAACTTCATATTCAGTATGAATAATCACTGATGTTTCTTCATGTTTGGTTGATCCAGCCCCTAATGTTTTTCCTTTCTCAGATTTAAGCTTTTCTAACTGGCTTGGTGTGTACTCAGGGGGTTTCCCCTGCATTCTACGTGATTGTCTAGGTAATTCAGCCACGATTAAAATTCTTAACACACGAAATCAAAGAAAATTTAAAAAAAAAAGTCCTAAAGTCTCTAAGGAAACAATCAAATTGATCACACACCTACAAAATCTAAGAGAGAAATCCTCACACAAACAGTAGATTCCCACATTAAAAACAGTAGTTGGTGATGAAATCCAACATTATATAATTTTAATGTAAAAATGGCAGTTGGAACAGTTACACTGACAACCTGGTTAATGAAACACTCTGGTGCAAGTTTCTCCACTTAAATCATCTCGAAGTGAAGATAACCCTCTGGAAAGTCCAAGTGAGTCTAGTCGACGTCTGCTCCAGGTACAGTGGGACCTTCCCTCCACCGTCACCTTAGGAAAAAATCCTAAAGTTTATAGCCACTAAGGTCACCAACGGGAACAAATATACATGGGGGAACAGTCTATGATCCGATATACACACAAGGGCAAAGTAACTAGCTCAATCCCTTTAAAGGCTCCTTGAGATAATCCAAGGTTTACCGACAAGTGACCCTAGGCTCCTCGACAATGGTCTATCCAATGTTTACCATTTTTAATACGCGCACATCTTCTATCTTTCCCAATGAGATAGGTATGATTACCTCATTGGTTCAGACATGATCTCATGCTTGAGTCTTTTAGGAAGAGCTTCCCAGAGCATACATGCTACAATTGGATTTTTCCTACCGCAAGATAGCTACTTGTTTGTTTGAACTGTTTTGGAATGTTAATTACAAATTGTTCCAAGACACTAGCCTAAGCTATATTGGTGGAAAAGAGCCCTAGAAAATGTAAAAATATCTATATTAATTTTATAAAAGTGTTACTTTTAATTTGGCTGTTTCTTAAGACATAAGGTATGGAAGTGAAACTTCAATGATGTTTAATGAACCGAATCAAAAGTGCGCTAAATGCATCTAAATGATAAGTGAAACTCTTTTCTTTTCAATGAAACTTATTCAAATGAAATATTTGAGAGATATAACAATTTTCTAAAGCACCAATTCTTTCTCTCATAAACAAAAATCTTTGAAAAGAAGACGACTTGTTTGAGAACTCAATTTCATAAAATGATCAATTACTCATTCGAAATGAAATTAGATTAGATCAGAAACTAAAAATCATTTAATAAACCATTTCCAAAAATAAAACCATATCTAAAACTCCTAAAAACATAAAATTCAAAACCAAAAGAAGAAACTCTAATTTTGAACTCTATCTAGAAATTTTTGAGGATGTTTCCACTTAGTTTGTGATCGAACTAAGAATAATTTATTCTTATCTCAGTAGAAATCAAAATATCCAACAATTGTTTAATGTGAAATTCAAGCCTTATCAAGCTAAAAGCTCTTCTAAATTTGCAAATGAAAATGAAACTCAATTTTCATAAAAACAAGGTTTGCAACAAGTTTAATGGCTCAACAAGAAAACAATAGCATATCAGTCAACTAAGCTATATGAAGGTTTCTGATATGGAGCAGAAATAAATTAGGGCAAACACCCACTCATAAAATGCAAATCAGATGAAAAATCACTCAAACACAAAAAAATTGCTAAAAGAAATTTACACATAAGACTTTGACAGTCAAGACAAGTTGGGGCAAACACAGAGAATCTGGTAATCTGGCTTCTGAAAAGATAATTCTTAATTTTTCCAAAAAAATTCACAAGTCCACAAGTTCTAATAGAGAACAGAGCGGTACCGCACTGTTCTGAACTAAAAACCACAGAGGCTACCACACTGTTTTTAAATAAAAACTGTGGAGGCGAGGAAAAGTACAAAAACAATAAAAATTATATTTTCTTTTCAGGGATTCCGATAAGTTATCTACCCAACCTAGTTTTAGAATAATCAAAATTAGAAAACTCTTTAAAAGTAAAACTGAAAAATAAAAAAGGAAAACTAAGTTCTAATCCCTAACGGAGTCACCATTTTGTTATGCATATAAATCCCTCTTGCGGACACGAGCGATGTCCCTAGTATCCCATAGATATCTAGAAACAAAAATCCATTTGTAAATCGTTTTCTCTAGATCATTTTCAGTTCAAAATCATTATAAACAAAGAAAGAGGACATGCCCCTACCTTGAAATCCGATGTTCAGTGCAACCTTTTATCTAGTCGCTCCAAAGAGGCTTCTTTAGTAATGAGAACCTCCAATCAAAGACAGACAAAAGAATTAAAAGTACCTACAACATATAATAATTGAGAACAACTAATCTAACTCAGTGATCAAGGAATCCAAGTATTGAATCATTCAAATAGACATAAGATTGAATCAATGAGAAAAGGAGATCCATATGTATTATCTTGTATGAAAAGAGTAACTTTACAACCTGTCACCTTGATGTTGCAGAAGTTCCTCCCGGGGTCCTAAAAAATTGTTCCTCCTTCAGATTGATGAGTCTCCCTCTCTCTAAACTAGCATGAATTTATGGACATGAGTTTGTGATCATTCTCATACCAAAAATGACTAGTATAGAGAGTATGCTTTCTTGAGAATTTCTTCAGCAATTACCACATGTGTGTCTAACCTTGAGACTGAAACATGAGCTCAATTTATAGGGAAATGGAGGTAGTTTCAGTTCCATTAAGAGGGGGATGGATTCCTCTCATGAAGGGATTTAAGCTTCATATACCATGGGATAAACTCCATGAGTGATGGGATAGAGCTCCATGAGTGGAGGGATAAAGCTCGAACTGATCACGCCTCTAGAAGCTTCCAGTTGGGAGAATATTCATCCAGCTAAGCTTCTAGAATTTACTTTTTCCTTTATTTGACTATTTACGGGGGTCCACATGTTTTATAAGTAGAATGTGCGAGATGTGCCGCAGGCTATAGAACAAATATTTGTGGATCCCCAGGAAAGAGCTAGGAAAAGTGCGGAGTTAGACTTTTAAGGGTTTTAATGTGCTTTTCTCCAATTCCAAGAATTGGTTTAGGAACATTAGGGTTTTTGACCTCTAAGGGAGCATAATATAGGGAATGATGAACCTATATAGAGAGTTAAATTCCATGGTGACAAAATAACATGTAACAACTCAGCAATTTCCCTCCTTCTGGAATACAAATAAGAAAATTTTATTGCAGAAAATAATTTTTGATATCCAGGATGCGCAGTATAGGAAATTCAATGGAATTCATCCAACATAAATCGCTTAATTGATAGCTGGTTAGGAACATATATTCTCCCTCTAAAATTAATAAAATTATCATTTTTTATACTATATTTTGTTTGTTTTCCAAAGTTCTCTGATTTTTCAGTTTGCTGCCATAAATATTCACACTCTGGATCCTTTAGAGAAGCTTCTTTGATCTGTTTTTAAAATTTAAATTCCACTTCACTATAATAAATTTCATATACACAATGAAATTTGCTACCTAGTGCATCAACTACACGGTTCTTCTTCCCTTTAATATTCCTTATGTCAAAGTAAAATTTGCTTAGAAAAGCAGTATACCTGTCCTAGCATGCATTTAAATTAGGATGCTTAAAGAAACTAAGAAAACTACCATGATCTGTCATTAAAATGAACCTTTTTCCTAATAAATAATGTTTCCATACCTTCAAAGCGTGAAATATTGTAGTTAGCTCCAAATTGTAAGAAAATTACCTCTGTTTGTGGTCCTTCAACTTATGTGATTCATAAGAGATTACTCTGCCTTCTTGCATAAAAACTCGCCTACACCTTCCTGGCAAGAAATTGTGCAAACGGTGAACTCTTTCTCTAGATACACAACTTTTAGCACTGGAGTCATAGTAAGTAAGTGTTTCAAGTCTGCAAATAATTTATAGGGTGATAAATTCTAGAAAACACCTCTATGAAATGGCAAGACCTAGCCAGACCCATAAAAGAATGAATATCTTCAATGTTTCTGGGGCTAGGACATTCCATGATGGTTTTAATTTTCTCGAGATCCACATATATACCTTAAGAGGAAATGATGTTCCCTTATTACTAAATTTGATCCTCATAAAAATAACATTTGTTTCATTTACAACACTATCCAGAGATGTTCCTTATGCTCTTCCAAATTCCTTTAGTAAATTAGAATGTCTTCAATGAAAATTAGAACAAGCTCATCCAAATAGTGATGGAAAATACTATTCGTCAGGATCATAAATATTTTTGGATCATTAGTGTGCCTAAATGGTAAAGCAATGAATTCGTAGTCACCATAACAAGTCTTAAATGTTGTCTTGCAGATGTGTTCCTATTTTATTGTTATCTTATGATACCCTGATTGAACCAGAGGATCCAAAATATGCTCAAAGTTTCAGAAAATGCTCAAAATTAAAATTTCTCAAATGCATATGAAGTCAATCTCAATGGATATTTCTCATTTCTTTGATTCCAACGTAGCTTAAATGAGCAAAAATAGACATTGTATGCAAAAGTTATCCAAGGTAAAAGTTCAGGTCCAAACATCGAAAAAAGTCAAAAGTCAATATGTAAAAGTCAACATTCAATGATCATGGTTCTGGAAATCGATGATCAATGTGAAAGGATTCAAAAGGTAGTGTTCCAAGCTCATTTTTATGATCGACACATGGCCCCTTTAGGTTTCGACAAGTTTCATTGTTTGGTTGGTGGATGTGGACTAATGGAATTGAGCCATGTGACCCAATCATAGGGCGACACGTGGCCCAAACAGAGGGTGGCACGTGGCCCAATTCCAAGCTTCCACATATCCCTATGAAAGATACAAAAATTTATTACCAACAAAAGTGGAGGGGATGATAGTTGACCTCCTAACCCGCCAGAAGAAAATCTTAAGGCTTATCACTAGGCCAATCGGATGAACCTTATTATTTATGGTTCACAAATTGTATATCAATTATAATAGTCAACATCTTGGGGGAGAGGTTGGAATAGACCGCCACTTTCAGCAGCCCACCAACCTTATCTATGGATAACCATTATGCCAAACTAAGTTTATACGTCGCATTATAACAAATTGTGCCAACATATCACAAAACCATATTGTATACTTATTATATGCCCAAAAAATAATAAAAAAAATCACACCCTTTGTGTATTAAACATCAAGCCTCCGAATTTTTAAGAAAAACTCTCAACCAATCCAACTTTTGAGATTCAACAAGAACATCCTAGTGAAAATTAAGCACCTACACTATGATGGGGCCTCACGCTATTTTTAAGTGTATGTCTATTTATAGATGTATGTGCATATCTATTTATAGATGCATGTCTATGTTTATTATCCCTTAATTTAGATGGACAACAAACTGTAATATATTCTCAACGTGGACTTGGAAATAGTTAACTAAAGTGAAAAATTAGTTAGCTAAGTGAATTTTGAGTTAAGAGGTTGGTTGGTGGGACATGCAGGTTTAATTTAGTTGTAACTGAGTGATTCGAGTTGTAACAGAGTTGGAAGTGCAGTGGTGCATGAGTTGTGCAAGTTGTAACTGAAGATACACTAGTGAGAGATGAAGTGAATATATTATTAATTAATTTAGAATCAGTGGTCTCACATGCAACTGAATATTTACGACTATTAACTGCATGCATGTCAGATCTAGTGGAGACCCAGTTGGGTTCTAGGTGAAAGGGAAGTAAACTATCAGTTCTGACATTATCTACTCGCACCAATGAAAGAAAACACACATTGGATGTGCCCATGAGGATTGCGTAGTCAAGGCATGAAAGAAGGCATCATTTCGGGGATTTCTTTCAGTAGGGATTGCGTAGTGGAGGCAGGATGTCTGGAGATAGTAAATTGAGCAAGTGATTTTCCAATTCTTGTATGATAGTGTGAGACAATTAGCTGATGTACTAAGATCTCTTATGATTGGATTTTTGTATGTAATTGTTTCATGATCCATGATATAATATACAATAGAAGATAGTGGGGTTTTTAGTTGTAAGCTTTCCCCAGGAAATTATCTGTGTTGTGTGTGATTGATCTTTCTTCATGATATTGTAATTAGCGATTGTGTTTTTTAATTCCGCAAAGATTTGTAGAAGTGACTCAATATATAACTTTAGCATATTGTTATATTGGGTGAATCCAATATATACATGAATATTGTATAATTTCTACATGGTATCAGAGCATAGGATATTGTAGAAGTGAAGCAGGAGTTGAGTTTGTTGGTGGATATAATTCGAATTTGTAGAAAGACCTTCTTGGTGCTATAGTTGATCCAAGATCGAAATGGATTTCAATGGCTTGAGGTTATAGTATGCACTCGAGGGCAGCTCAAACTACATTTCTTGTAAGGATTGGATGGATGCAGTACTTGAAGATAATGGCTTGAAGGAATTCATTGAAAAAGATGTTCCTAAGGAAAATGCTGCCAATCTTGATGCATGGAAAAAGAAAGTGGAAAAGGCAAGGAGGATCCTGTTGGAGGGAGTACAAGACCACATTGTCTCAAGCCTCCATGGGAAAGCCACACATATTCTATGTGGAAGGCTTTGATGGATCTATTCCAAAGCAACAATGACCATAGGAAATTGGCGCTCAAAGATAAACTCACGAAGATCAAGATAGAAAAGGGCGACACCATTCCAAAGTATCTCAAAAAGTTTGTCCAACGTCAGGATGAACTGGGGAGTGTGGGAATAATAGTCACAAATGATGATTTGGTGAGTTTGTCTCTCCTAGGACTTCCTACGAGTTGGCACAGTTATGAAGACTCTATCAATGGACGAGAAAAATTGTCAGATTGGGAACGACTGTGGTCGGATCTGGTACAGGAGGACTTTAGGAGGAACACCAGAGATGGCTCTTCATCAAAGCATGATGATGAAGAGGATTGTGATTTGGATTCCAAGGGGAAGAAGGGGAATGGGAAGAAATTCCATTCTGAATCCGAGTTTAAAAGGAAGAAGCAGGACATGTCCAAGGTGAAGTGTTTTCACTGTCACGAGCATGGGAATTTTGATACTAACTATCAACAAAAGAAGAATAAAAAGAAGGATGTTGGAGCTGTAGCCGGTGAAGCCCTTGCCTTGAAATTTGAGTTTGACTTCTCCTTTATTTCATGCATGGTTTCAAGTGCATTGGGATCAGTGTGGTATTGGATAGTGGCACTTCCTTTCACATAATGGGAGATAAGGAACATTTCAATAACTTGGAGGAGAAATATATCCAGATGCATATTGAGATGCGTGAAAAAGGACGGTATAGTGCTACCAAGATTGATACCATTACCTTTCATAGGGATTCAGGTAAACCATTTCAATTAAAAGATGTTATGAATGTAATAGGTTTGAAGAAAAATTTGGTCTCAGTCGCAATGTTGGAGGACAGAGACTATGACGTTGTTTTTAGTGATGGAAAATTTTTCCTGTGACATAAAGCAATGGGTCAAGCCGAGAGGATAGGGATTCAAGTTAATAATATCTACAAGATAGATCTAGATGGCTTCGCTGCCATGATGGGTAAGGCGGAGAAAACGGTGAGCCAGGATGAGGGCGAATTATGGCACAGGTGATTGGGCCATCTTCATCATGGAGCCTTGAAAGTCATGCAACAAATATCTACTGGAATTCTAATGGGAAAACTTGCTCATTTAGATCAGTGCAAGGGTTGCACCATGGGGAAGTATGTAAATTCCAACTTTCATGAGAAGGAGAACCATGTTTTGGGGGTCCTTGAGAGATCTCACACAGACGTGTGTGGACCGTTCTCAGTTGCTTCAACAACAAAACATAAGTACTATGTAATATTTGTTGATTAATTTTCACATAAATGCTAGATCTTCTTCATGCAGAAGAAAGATTAAACATTCTCTAATTTATGTGAGTTTAATGCATGGGTGGAGAAAGAGTTGGGAAAGCAAGTGAATTCTCTTAGGAGCGATAATGGTGGAGACTACATCTCTAACGAATTAAATAACTTCTACAGCAAATAAGGAATTCGAAGAGAACTCATAACCCGTCATAACCCACAGCAAAATGGGGTCACGAAGAGGAAGAACAGAACGATCATGGGTGCAGCACGAATGATGTTGCATGATCAGGGTCTACCATTTCATTTTTGGGAAAAAGCATGAAACATTATGGTTTCTGTGCAAAACCATTGTCCTCGTAGAGTACTTCGCATGAGAACACCTGAAGAAGCTATCACTAGGAAGAAACCGGATGTTTCACACTTTAACATTTTTGGCTCATCTATTTATGTTCATGTGACCAAGGACGTCGGGAAGAAGCTGGAACCGACTACTGAAGTTGGGAATTTTGTAGGGTACACAGAAACACCCCATAATTATTGTGTGTATTTCCCAAATAAAAAAATTATAGTTGTGCAATGGGATATAAAATTTGATGAGGGGAAAGTCATGCGGTTGTCGCTTGATAGGGAGCTGTACTTGCATGCAGAGGAGGAACTGCTAGTTACCAAATATGAGTCTCTAGATGCGGATCAGCCACAGGAAGAGGTTGATGGAGTGGACGAAGCTACTCTTGCATATCCATCCATCAGAAATGGAAAAAGGCGCACCACGGATGTTGATAGGCTGAGACTTGATGCTGCATAGAATGTAGGAGCCCCTACTTAACAACGTAGACAAAGGCAGTCTCCTAACCGATTTATTTGATACATGGCTATCGTGACAAAATGTATTGTGACTGAACCATCTTCCTTTCAAGAATTAGTGAAGCCGCCTACTTGGGTTTATGCAATGGTGGAGGAGTATGACTCCATTGTAAAAAATAGTGCTTTGGAAATTCTTCCAAGACCGGTTGATAAATCAGTGGTAGGTTTGAGATGGATCTACAAAGTAAAGCAAGTTGCTGATGGGATTGTGGATAAATACAAGGCCATATTTATGGCCCGAGGCTTCTCACAGATCAAGGGGATAGATTGTGATAAGACCTTTGCACTTGTCACAAGGTACCCTTCCATAAGGACCATTCTTGCACTCTGGGCGCGGATGGGATGGCGCATTCATCAGATGGATGTGAAACCTACGTTTCTCAATGGGATCATTGAGGAAGAGGTCTACATAGAGTATCCTGAAGGATTCGAGATCTTCAATAGTGAGTTTCATGTGTGCCAACTCAAAAGAGCGATGTACGGGCTGATGAAAGCACCCCATGCTTGGTACACTTGGATAGACAACTATTTCACCGGATTGGCCTTCACTAAAAGTGAGGCAGACGCAAACCTGTACCAAATTATGGTGGAGGGTAATATTTTAATAATTTTTACTTATGTTGATGATTTAATATTGACTGGTGATGAGCAGCTGATACACTCATACAAGGAGGATCTTGCAAGGGAGTTCGAAATGAAGGATATGGGCCTCCTTCATTATTTCCTTGGATTGGAAATATGGCAGGGAGATGGTGAAATGTTTGGGTCTCAAGGACTATGCAAAGGAGATACGGGGTATGTTTAACATGAAGGGCTGCAAACCCATGGATACTCCTCTTCTACGAAACTGGAGGAAAGAGGATGCTACTTCTGGAGAGATAGTGGATGCTACTGTCTATCGAAAGTTAGTGGGTTTGATAATGTATCTAGTGAACACGAGACCAAACATTTTTTATGCAGTTAACCAGCTGATTCAAGCTATGGTTAAGCCTACCAAGATATTTTGGAAGGCGGGGAAGCATGTCCTAAGATGCCTGAGGGGCACATCAGAGTATGGTCTATGGTACAAACAGACAGATGGAGTGAGGTTGCATGGCTTCACAGATGTAGATTGGGATGGAAGTCCAACGAACAGAAAGAGCACATCAGGGGGGATCTTTAGCATTGGATCTACAATTGTTTCTTGGTATAGCAGGAAGTAGAGATCCGTGGCACTCAATTTAGCGGAAGCGGAATACATGGAAGTGAGTCAAGCGACATGTGAGGCTATGTGGATGAGAAAAATATTGGCTGGTTTGTTTGGTTTTCATATGGATCCGACAATGATTCATTGTGATAATCAAAGTTGCATTAAACTCTCGATTAATATTGTGTTTCATGATAGATCCAAGAATATAGATATCGGTACCATCATCTCAGAGATTGAGTGTAGAATAAAATCCTATTTCTTCAGTACACTCCTACAGAATATTAGGATGTAGATATTCTAATGAAGGTTCTCACTAGGAGAAAATTCGAATACCATAGAGACAGGATCGGGGTGAAGGATAATCCCTTTATTGTTGAGAGGGAGTGTTGAGATTTAACAAGAAGCTCCTAGTGAAAATTAAGCACCTACACTAGGATGGGGCCTCAGGCTATTTTTAGGTGTATGTCTATTTATAGATGTATGTGCATATCTATTTATATAATGCATGTCTATTTATAGATGCATGTCTATCTTTATTATCCCTTAATTTAGATGGACAATAAACTGTAATCTATTCTCAATGTTGACTTGGAAATAGTTAACTGAAGTGGCAAATCAATTATCTAAGTGAATTTCGAGTTAATATTTTGGTTGGTGGGACATGCAGGTTGACTTTAGTTGTAACTGAGTGATTCGAGTTGTAACAGAGTTGGAAGTGAGGTGGTGCATGAGTTGTGCAAGTTGTAAGTAGTTTAAATCAGTTAAGTGAGTGAAACTCAGTTGTTCTAGTTGTAACTGAACATACACTAGTGAGAGATCAAGTGAATTAATTATTAATTAATTCAAAATAAGTGGTCTCACATGCAGCTGAATATTTACTATTATTAACTACATGCATGTTAGATCCAGTGGAGACCTAGTTGAGTTCTAGGTGAAAGGGAAGTAAACTATCACTTGTGACATTATCCGCTTGCCCCAATGCAAGCACACACACATTGGATGTGCCCATGAGGATTTCACATTCAAGGTAGGAAAGAAGGCATCAATTTAGGGATTTCTTTCAGCAAGGATTGCGCAATGGAGGTAGTTTATCTCAAGACAGTAAATTGAGCAAGTGATTTGCCAATTTTTGTATGAAAGTGTGAGACAATTAGCTAATGTACAGAGAGCTCTTGTGATTGGATTTTTGTATGTAATTATTTCATGATCCATGATATCATATAAAATAGAAGATAGTGGGGTTTTTAGCTATAATATTTCCTGGGGAAATTATCTTTGTTGTGTGTGATTGATCTTTCTTCATGATATTGTAATTGGCGATTATGTTTTTTAATTCCACAAATATTTGTAGAAGTGATTCAGTATTTAACTTTAGCATATTTTTAGATATAGTGAATCCAAGATATACATGCATATTATATAATTTCTACACTGACCATGTGAGTTTTGTTGAATATTTTGCAAAACAAATTTCTTTTAAGTTGCAAATAAAGAGTTTTTTTTCCTAATTCGACCATTCAAAGGCCAAATTGAGTGTTTCAAAAGCCAAAACAGGGGCTTTTAGGCCTTTTGAACGCATATGAAGCATGGTTTTGATGATTTGGAGCTTGTAAACATATGTAATTGAGCATTTTAGCATGTCAATAAAAATGGTCATATTTGAAGTAGGCCTAGAGACGTAGCCCTGGAGGGGTGAACTCCATTATCAACTTGTCTTCTTTTTATTTTTTCTATTTTCAGTCTCCATTCTTTTATTTTGTTGCACATATTTATCAATTTTATGTGTTTTTTCAATTTCGATATGTTGCATAAGAATAAATAAACTAACCTACAATTCGTTCAGTAATACCTTCATTTCATTTTTGGATCAGATGTGGTATCAAAGCTCTTGGTTGTGTGAAGGTTTGATAGGGATTGTAATTTTTTACATGCTCATGGGATCGAAACTCAAGAAAGGAGAAGGATCACATGAAGAATTAAATCATGAAATTGGCTCAAGAAGACAAAATTTCCATTCTACTCAAACCATGGCAGGTGAAGAAGATGATGTTGTTTCTCCAGAAAACAGAGAATTTAGAAATAATTTTCTTGATATGGCTAACATGGTAAAATTATTGTTTGATGAGAGGATAATTTGATTGCAAGATGGAATTTCTCTTTAACTTAAAGAGGAAGGTAATGGTTCTCATAAGCCACCAGATGGTAATAGTAATGGTGGTAATGATGGTGATGGTAGTGGGTGTATTCCTCCTCCTCCACCTCCTTTCCTCCTTCTTCACCATATTCTCCTTCATATCCTACTTCTTCACAAAAAAGGACATAAAGTAAATGTTAAATCCCCTTTAATTAAGCTTGATGTAAAGTTTGAATTTTCAATAAATGATGGACAATTGAATGTTGAAAAGTTGTATAATTGGGTAAGGCAAATTGAAGTATATTGCAGGATCCAAAAAATTGATGACGATGTCAAAAAAATTCAACTTGATTCTCTTAGGTTGGGAGGAACTACTCTCATATGGTGGGAAGCAAAAACGAACTAAGATCTCAAGAAAAATGGTAAGATTATTTCTTCTTCGAAATATTTTGTAGGTACTTTGAGAAAAAGAATTTATCCATTGGCATATAAACAACAAGCAATGATGATATGGAAAAATATTAGGCAAGATAAGGGTCAAAATGTACAATGTTATACTCAATAATTTCATAAGAAATATTTTATTTTGGTCATTCCTTTGATACAAAAGAAACGCTTATGAAGTATATTGGTGGTTTACATAGCTATATTAGACACAGTATTCTTATACTTAACCCAACCAAGTTAGATGAAGTGTGTTTACAAGCTACGTATATTGAAATTCGAGGAAAGAATTTGTGAGAAGATACTTCAAAGAAACCATCCAAGCCATTTGTTTATAAGTAAAAGGGGAAAGGCGAAGGAAATGTGAAGAAGAAAACCATTGTTAAGAAAAAGGAAATGAAACTCACTTGCAAAAATTATAAGAAGGATGGTCATGATAAAGACCATTTCTAGAAGTTGCATCTAGAATTTAGGCCAAATAATTTCGGCAACAAGGGGAAACACAATACTGTTACTACAACTGAACAGGATTTGGGATGCAATTCAGGTGATGAAACAAATATCACAGTTAAGGGAATGAAATGTGTAGATTATAATGCAAGTACTAGTTCTTCTAATGAATCCTATGAATCTCTAAATGATAAGAAAAGTAATGAGATATTTCATATTAGAATGGTCATAAAGAATAATAAGGTTGATACTCTTTTTTATAGTGGTTCTCAAGTCAATCTTATTTCTGAAGAAATTGTTAAGAAACTTAATTTAGAAGCAACACCTGATGTTAAACGTTATGCATTGGGTTGGGTATGTGATAAGGCCAAACTACAAGTAACAAGAAAATGTAAACTTAAGTTTTCCATCACCGCTAATGTTGTAGGTGAGGTTGTACTTGATGTTGTACCTCTTGAAATTTGCGGGATAGTCTTGGGAAGTCCCTATTTCTATAATCGAAAAGCCATATTGTATCGTGAGGAGAAAAAATACCATATCTTCAAAGGAGGGATTGAATACATTGTAAGATCACATCATACGAAGAAAAAATTATCTCCTGTTAGTGCAGAAAAAATGAAAGTACTTTTTAATTCTAGCAAGAAATATGTATTGCTGATTGTAAAAGGTAACGATAATGATAAATCTGAAGCCTTCTCAGGATGTGATCCTAAAATTAAGTATGAATTAATTTAATTTTTTGATACTTATGGAAACATTTTTTAAGAACTGATCCAAGTGGATATTGGTGAACACCTGCCTATTGCACCTAGTCAATTTCATCAGTTTTCTTATTTACTATTTTTAGCAGTTTTTCGGGACCTGAACTTCTGGAGCAGTTTTGAGGCCCCAAATGAATTTTTTTTGGAAATGATTCCTTAAATGATATCATTTAAATAATGTCAGAAACTATAGGCCTCAGATAAATCTTTCCAATGAGATATCATACGTTCCAAACGAAGATAATATGACCAAGTTACGACCCTGAGAAGTTGGCTACCCAACTAACCCCAACGGGGCCCATAACTCTTGGTGTTACATCTCCTCAGGTTATGGTTTTGGTTTTTAGGTTTTTCTCTTATTTTTCAATAATAAAAAATCCCTTGAGCCACATTGTAACATATTTCAGAGGCATGTAACCGCCACATCTCTTCTCAGAGATAAGCTACCATCGCCCGAGCTAGTTTATTTTCTATTATGTCGGTAAGCATTTTTTCAGTATTTGATATCAATGGAATGAAATGTTATTAATGCTTCATATTTGTGTTTATTTTTATTTCTATATTTTATTTTTTTCCTGCATAAACACAGATCAGTGGTACCAGAGCGTTCTGCTCTTTCTCAATCTTTATTTTCATGTCCCCAACGAGGTTCGGGTATAAGGAGTTAGGTCTCGATCTGGTTGAACCTTTACAAGATCAGCATCGCAAACCCTGATGAACTCCCATGGAAGAAGAAAATAAAGATGAGGGAGCAGGAGATCCTATCAAAATATTTCTTGAGGAGGTCCTCGAGAAACAAAGGAACACGATGATGGATAAATTTTATCATATCCTTCAACGGTTGCCAACCGACGATGCATCTCCATCCAACAGCCACTCTGCAGGCGCCACTCCTTTCAAGGTACAATTCAACTTTGAAATTCCTGTATTTGAAGACCAGATAGATGTAGATGTTTTAGATAGATAGTTGAATTTTCTAGAAGGGTATTCCTCGGTCCATGATTTCTCTGACTAAGAAAAGATTACTTTTGCACTCCTCAAAGCTGCCCCCTATGTCAAATACTATGGGAAACCTATTGTGAGAAAAATAACGAGAGGGAACCCTCTCTATTCTTGGATACACCCACTTGGAATTCATTCTGAGATGACATCAAGGAAAAATATTACCCCGTGGGGAGTGATGAGGACAAGTACATCCAATGGACCACGTTGCGGCAACACAAGGATCAAGATTTGCATGAGTTGGAAAATTTGTTCGATACACTGTGCACAAAGTTGGGTATTAAAGATTCAGAGAAATGTTTGGTGCTCAAGTAGCACAACTATTTGCATAGATACATTCAGTAGGAAATGGAGTTCCTTGACATTACCTTGATTGGCAGGACATATCGATATGCCACCAAGATCAAGCAGAAATTTAAGCAGAAGAAGTGAGACTTTGGATCCGTGAATCTAAAGCCAGGGAAAGGCGACCCTAAACCACAAAACAAGGGGAAAATTCAAAGCAGGATGAATCAGAACAAAACCAAAAATCCAAAGAAGGAAACAGGGAAGTGGTGTGAATTTCATAACAGCTCGACTCACAACACAAGCGAGTGTCAGACCAAAGAGTCGCTGGTGGCAGAATTGAAGTCATCCGAATTATATGCATGATCTAATTCTGAGCCATGACCAGACAAGGGGAAT
This sequence comes from Pinus albicaulis, assembly GCA_034641835.2. NCBI lineage: Eukaryota > Viridiplantae > Streptophyta > Pinopsida > Pinales > Pinaceae > Pinus > Pinus albicaulis. Next base: position 477,979,501 of record CM076577.1, read on the forward strand.
GAAAAAGTGAAGAAAATCATTGATGCGGAACCCAGTGCCACCATTAAGATCTAGAAGGAGTAACTCAAAGATCTAGAGGAGGGGGAGCACCTCTTCCATTCCCAAATGTGGGTGAAGGGTTGTCCTCTCCAATTCCTTGTTGATAGCAGAAGACAAAAGAACCTCATTTCAGCAAAGGTTGTGCAACAACTTGGCTTATCGACCATAACACACCCATAACCGTATACCATCGGGTGGCTTTATCAAGGAAGAGATCTCTTCTTCCTCCATCACTACCGCCTTCCGTACAACATCAAGCCCTTCATGGATGAGGTACTATGTAATGTTGCTCCTCCTGATGTGCCTGATGTATTATTAGGCCAACCATACTTGTGGAAGTGACATGATGTGTATGAGTCTAGGTCTCATTCTATTATTACTACTTTGGAAAATAAGTTGTACAAGATACCGGAGGTAGTACTGCCTTCCTCCATCTCTTTGAGTATTGAAAGGAAATGTAGTAAGATTATTTCCCAAACTAGGAAATTTCTTTTCATTGTTATTCGCCCATAGGGAAAGAAGAAGATTGTGGCCGTAGCAATAGGGCTCCCCTGCACGACAACATTATATGGACAAAGACTTGGAGGAATACAAGGAAATTTTATCCTCACCCACAAATGTTCCTCTACATTGTCAGGTTAAACACTCCATTGATCTGATCCCAGGTGCGCCATTGCATGATGTTTTCATACCTCATGCGACCAAACATAATTAAAATAATTGTTAATTCTAGCAATAATTATGTATTTATGATTATAAAAGCTAAGGATATTGATAAATTCGAAGCCTTATTAGGATGTGATCCTAAACATAAGTATTAATTAAGTGAATTTGTTGATACATAAGGAAAGACATTTCAAGAACCTGAAGGAATGCCTCCAAAAAGAGTAGTTCAACATGAGATTCACTTGCAACAGGATGTTCCAGTTCCTAATATTGGCATGTACATAATTTTAGTTTTAGAAAGCATGGAGATTAAGAGGTAAGTGCAAGAGTTGCTTGAAAAAGGGGTCATGAAACCAGGTACCTCTGGAGTGTAAAAACTCTGGTAAACTTGAATAAGTATATATTATTATTGATAAAATATGAGATGATTACAAGTGATGGGAAGGATAAGATCTTATTCGTAGTAGATAGATTCACTAAATATGCTCACTTTATTGCTATCAATAAAACAGACTCTGCAAAGAAAATTGCGGACATATTCTACAAACATATTTATAAACTACACGGCTTCCCGAAAGTCATTGCTAGTGATAGGGATGCCAAATTTAAAGAAAATTTTTGGAAGGAATTGTTCAACCATATTGGAACCTACCTCAACATGAGCTCAGCTTATCACCCCCAAACAGATGGGAAAACAGAGGTTGTCAACAAATGTTTGGAAGCTTACCTGTGATGTTATGCTACGGAAAAACAAAATAAGTGGGTTCAATGGTTGCATCTCACCGAATGGTGGTATAATTGTACTTACCATACATCGACAAAAATGACTCCATTCCAGGCTTTATATGGATACGAGCCCCCGAAGTGGAAATATTTTGCTTCATTCCAATCAAATTTTCCAGTAGTTAAAAATCAACTAGAAGAACACCAAAAGGTCGTCCAAGTTCTAAAAGAAAAACTGAATATTTCACAGAATCGTATGAAGCAATAGGATGACCGTAATCAAATTGAGATATCATTTGAAGTTGGAGACTAGTTGTTTATCAACCCCCAACCATACAAGCACTTTTCCCTGAAACAAAAAGGGAAACATAAATTAGCTCCGATACCAATGGAGTGTAAAAACTCTGGTAAACTTGAATAAGTATATATTATTATTGATAAAAGATGAGATGATTATAAGTGGTAATCACCAAGGCTTTAAATACAGCCCTACGGTGTCCCTTAGCGAAGAGGCATGATCGTTGATCATGCCCTTCCACATTAATAAACCTAAGACAACTATATTTAACTAATAATTAATAAATTATACATAACAACCTCTCCTTGTAGGTATCCTATTGTTTTGGTGCCAAAGAAGGATGGCACATGGTAGATGTGCATTGATTTCCGAGCTTTGAACAAAATCGTGGTAAAGAATCTTTATCCTCTTCCTCACATTGATGATTTTATAGCTCAATTAAAGGATGCTGTTTATTTCACATATTAGATTTAAGAAGAAGTTTTCATCAAATTAGAATGGCTAAAAGTGATATTTGGAAACCCAATTTTAAGACAAAACATGGATTGATTGAATGACTATTAATTCCTTTTGGGCTTTGTAATGCACCCACAACATTTATGAGGGTGATGAATGATGTATTATGACCATTCCTTGATAATTTTGTCATAGTAGACTGAGATGATATTTTTATATTTAGTAAGACTCGTGAAGAGCATGTAAATCATGTAAAGAAGGTTTTGGATGTCTATAAAGGGAAAATTTGTATTTAAAAATGTCCAAATGTGAATTGGTAAGAGACCTTTGGTGTACTTAGGTAATATTGTAGGGGGTGGTGAATTGAAAATTGATCCCTCTAAATTTGAGGTTATTGTAAATTTTCCTAAGCACAAAAATGTAACTGAAGTCATAAACTTCCTGGGATCAGCCCAATAATAAAGGAAGTTCATTGCAGGCTTTTCATCTATTGCAACACCGCTACATGCTTTAACAATTGTGAAACGGGTTTTTCAATGGGGAGGAAAATAACACAAAGCCTTCGATGCATTGAAAGAGAAGATTAGTACAACACCAGTTCTAGCACTTTTATATCTCAAGCATCCATTCAAAATCCAAACAAATGCAAGTGGTTATACCATGGGGGAAATATTGATGCAACATGGTAAGCCTATATGCTTTCACTCTGATACTTTTACAACTGTAGTAATTAACTATCCAACATATGATAAGGAATTGTATTCTCTAGTACAAAGTGTGAAATAATGGAAGCACTATGTAATGGGTAAAGAAACACTCATACATACAGATCATCAACCATTACAATATCTTCAATCACAAATTAAGCTATAAAAATCAAGGCACTTCAGATGGATGGGATTTTTACAACAATTTTACTTGGTCATCATGTATAATAAAGGAAAATATAAAATTTTTTTAGATATGTTATCAAGACCTATAATCAATGCTTCTACCATTCTTAATAATAATTCAATCACACATGAAAGCTACATTGAGCAATATGCTCAAGATGAAGATCTTAAAGATCTACATGCAACTTTGAGTAAAGGAAATCAAATTGAAGAACTAGATTATCATTTTCATGAAAAAATATTATATTATCTTGGAAATTTATGCATTCCACAAAGTGAAAGAGTTAATATTATAAGGGAAGCACATACATCTCTTATTGTTGGTCATTTTGGTGTAGGCAAAAAAGTTGCTCAATTTCATAGGTATTTTTATTTTCCTCGTATGAATGAAACTGTATCAAGACATCTAAAGGGGTGTTCTATATGTGCTACTAGTAAGCCAAGTAACAATAATTTTGCATTGTATACTCCACTTCCTATTACTTCACATCCTTGGGAAAGCATGTCCATGGATTTTGTGGGAGGATTACCTGTGTCTAGGAAAGGTCATGATTATTTGTATGTTGTAGTGGATAGGTTAAATAAGATGTATATCTTAATGCCTTGTAAAAATAAGGTCATAGTTGAACAAACAACACCATTGTTCTTCCAAAATTTATGGGTTCATTTTGGATTACCCAAATCTATTGTATCTAATCGAGATTTTCTATTTCTCAGGAAATTTTAGTCAATTTTTTGGGAATTTATGGACACCAAGTTGAATAACAACACAAAATTTCAGCCACAAACCGATGACCAAACAAAGGTGGTGAACATGAAAGTGGCACATCTACTCCGAGGATATTGTGGCAAACATCCTAAGCTTTAGGATGAGAACTTACACTACATTCAACATGCCTACATCCATGTCAAGCATTCATTGACTCAGACATCTCCATTCAAATCCATCTTACATTGGATGGACATAGTGATGTGGATAAAGCCAAACATTTCATTGAACATATCCAATTAGTACATAAAACAATGCAGGAACAGTTGGAAAAGAGTCAAGCCAAATACAAATCCAAGCATGAAAAGCATCGTGTTGATCATAATTTTCAGGTGGGAGACCATGTTTGGTTATACATTAGAAATCAAGGGTTGCAAGGAGAAGGTAAAAATATGAAACCAATCTGGTATGGTCCATTCAGAATCTTAGAAAAGAGTGAAAATAATTCTTTTCGATATAAGAATTATTGTGTAACCAGCTCCAAAAATGTTGTGTAAGCAGCTCCAAAAATATAATAAAAGAGACATCAATGCCTTAGAAATAAGCCACTTCGAGGGGGAAACTTCCAATACATTACAAAAATGAAAAATTCTTCGATGATACAATTTACAAAACCTCCTTTCTATATATAGGATTCCATGGGGCCATAATGTAATCCTAGTGGGCCACAATGTAATCCTCGCTAACCTAACAATAATAATTTAAGGGCACAATAATAAAAAAATGGGGGTTACAAGGGTACAATAATAACAATAAGGGGGTTACCCTAACAACAATAAGGGACTATACTAGTAATATAGGGACCTAGCATGCCCCTCTCCTTCAAAAACGTGTTGTCCTCAACGCTTGAGTAGCTCTGGGTGCTTCTGTATAAAATTCTCATCCTCTGATGTAGAATCTTCAGTGGGTATGTTCTTCCACTTGATGAGATACTTTGAAATTGATCGATTCCGTAGTTGTCGAGTTCTTATTTCCGTGACCGCTTCAGTTCCAATATGATTTTTCCTTCCTCATCAAGTTTTGGCAATATTGTTTGAGCTAGAAGATTTTCACCTATAACCTTCTTTAAGCATGAAACATGGAAAATTGGATGTACTCGCAAAGAAGCAGGAAGCTCCAATTTGTATGCCATAGTACCAATCTTTTACAACACCTTGTAAGGACCATAGTACTTTGGAAATAATTTATTATCCTTCTTAGCTTGATTGAGGGACATTTGTTTGTATGGTTGTAGCCGTAAAAATACCCAATCTCCTACATAAAAAATTCTCTCACTGCGATGTTGATCTGCCTATTGTTTCATTCAATTTTGTGCCAAATTCAGGTTATCCTTTAAGAGTTGGAGAACTTCTTGCTGATGCTCGATGTGATCTTCCACTGCTTGAACCTTCGAATTTTCTTTTAAATATGATGTGATGGATGGTGGATGATATCCATAAAGTGCCATAAATGGGGTCATTTTTGTTGCAGTATGGAAGGAAGTGTTATACCACCATTCAGCGAGAGGTAACCACTTGACCCATTGTGTTTGTTTATCGGATACAAAACAACGAAGATATCCTTCCAAACATTTATTTACTATCTCAGTTTGACCATCAGATTGAGGATGATAAGATGAGCTATGAGCTAATTGAGTACCCAAACAAGAAAATAACTCCGTCCAAAAATTTCCAGTAAAAATGGGGTCTCTATCGCTCACAATAACCCTTGGGCTTCCATGTAGCTTTTGAATTCTATCAATAAATGTAGTAGCAACTGTACTTGCTTTAAATGGATGAGATAATGCACGAAAGTGTGCATACTTGGTAAGTCTATCAACTAACACCATGATGACACTCTTTCCTTCGAACTTAGGTAAACCTGCGATAAAATCCATTGAAATCTCCTCCCAACGTTGACTTGGAATGGATAAAGGTTGTAGAAGTCCTAGGGTATTAATTGTTTCCACTTTATTCTGCCGGCAAAACAAAAATTTCACCACGAAATTTTGAATATCATATTTAATGCCATCCCAAAAAAATTATTTCTTCACCCTGTGGTAAGTTTTTAAAAATCCTGAGTGTCCTCCTAAAGGAGAAGTGTGCAATTCCAGAAGAATCTTTTGTTTTAGTTGGGAATTCTTACAAAGATATAAGCGATCTTTGTACCATAAGGAATCATTTTTCCAACTAAATGTATCAGAGGTACTAGGATCTTGCTGCAACTTTTGAATGAGTGTCCATACATCTTTGTCCTTCTTCCATTCATCTCTTGCTTCGGTTATCCAATCTGGTTGGATAATAGGAATGGCACAAAGCAATGCTTCCACCTCTTCATTCTTTCTTGAGAGTGCATCTGCAACAACATTAAGCTTTCCTTTTTTGTAGATTATTTCAAAGTCATAACCCAACATCTTTGTGACCCATTTTTGCTGCTCTTCTGAAGATAGTCTTTGTTCCAAAAAGTGTTTAAGACTATCATGACTAGTTTTTACCTTGAAGTGTCTTCCCATTAGGTAAGTTCTCCATTTCTTTAGTGCATGCAGTATTGCTAACATTTCCTTCTCATAAATAGGTTTCTGTAAATACTTTCCTTTGATTGGACGACTTTCAAAAGCAATGGGTCTTCCTTCCTGCATTAAAACCGCACTAATTCCATTTCCTGAGGCATCACATTCCACAATAAAGGTTTTTGTGAAGTCTGGCATAGCTAAGACCGGTGCTAGGCACATTGCCTCTTTAAGATGTTCAAAGGCCTTAGTTGCTTCAGGAGTCCATGAAAATCCATCTTTCTTCAATAATGTTGTTAGAGGTGCTGCTATTCTCCCATAATTCTTAACAAACTTGCGATAATACCCTGTTAACCCGAGAAATCCTCGCAACTTCTTTATGGTTGTGGGGACTTTCCATTCCTTAATGGCTTTAATTTCGTTAGGGTCTACTTTAACACCCTCGTGAGATACAATATGACCCAGATATTCCACCTCTTGTACTCCAAAGAAACATTTGGATGTTTTTGCATATAATTGTTTCTCCTGCAATAGTTTGAGCACCCCGTCAACATGTTCAACATGATCCTTCCAAGACCTGCTGTAGATTAGTATATCATCAAAAAATACTAGCACAAATTTTCTAAGGAAGGGTTTGAAAATGGAATTCATCAACCCTTGAAATGTAGAAGGTGCATTGGTAAGACCAAAAGGCATGACCAGAAATTCATAATGAACCTCATGAGTTCGAAATGCTGTTTTTGGAATATCTTCAGTCTTCATTCTAATTTGATGATATCCCGAACGAAGATCCAACTTGGTAAAATAAATTTCTCCATGTAATTCATCCAATAATTCATCAATCACAGGAATGGGAAATTTATCTTTAATGGTGAGCTTATTGAGCTCCCTATAATCCGGACACATTCTCCATGATCCATTCTTCTTGTGTACCAATACTACAGGAGCAGAGAAAGAACTTTGACTAGGTTGAATTATACCCGCCTCTAACATTTCTGCAATCATACGTTCAATTTCGCTCTTTTGGAAGTAAGGATATCTATAAGGCCTCATGTTTGGAGGAACACTTCCTGGAATCAAATGAATAGCATGATCATGATCACGAATAGGTGGGAGTCCTTTGGGAGTTTCAAACGCCTCGGAATGATTGTCCAATACTTGTTGGAGATCTGCAGAAATAGATGATTTTGATGTCGGAACTTCTAGTGAGCATAATTGTTCAATTATGCCTCGTTGTTCTTTCTTTAGAAGCTTTGTCATGACATTAGAGCTTATTATCCTTCTTGGCTTCCCTTCAATACCCCATAATTCGACTTCCTTTCCTTCTGAAAAAAATTTCAATAAAAGTTCTTGAAAATTAAAAGCTACCATCCCCAAAGATTGTAACCATTGTACTCCTAGTACAACATCAACACCTCCCATAGGAATGGAAAGCATTGGACTAGTCAATACATATTCCCCCATGGTTAGCTTGATATTATGGCATTTTTCAGAGCAATTTATAGTTCCTCCATTTGCAACCATCACTTGACATTCTGGTGTTGGGTATAGGAAACAATTTAATTCCTTGGCTACCTTACAATGAATAAAATTATGGGTGCTACATGAATCAATCAACACTATTACCTTTTTCTTCTTGATTTGTCGTTCTATCTTGAGAGTTTTAGGAGTGGTAATTCCTGCCAGTGCATTACAAAATATGGTCGGATTCATTTCTTCCTCTTCTAGGGCTGGTTCCAGGTGTATATCCTCTTCTTGTTCATTTTCTTCTTCCTCTTCACAATCTATGTAAAATAATTTCTTCTCAGAACACTTATGACCTTTAGTGTATTTGCTATCACAATTGTAGCAAAGCCCTTTTGCTCTTTTTTATTCCAATTGTTGTGGTGTGAACCTTGTAGGTTGTGGAAATATAGGTGTAGCAACACTTTATTATTGATAGAATTGAGTGGTAGGATTCCTTGTCGCCATAATTTTACATTCAACTTTTCTTGCCAACCTGAATGCCTTCTCCAATGAATCAGGTTCCAGAACGCGAACTTCATGTTGGATGTTATCCTTTAAAGTGCCTATGAAGAGATCAATCATGTGGTCCTCTGGAATATCATTTACCCTTATATTCAATTTTTTGAAGTCCTCAATGTGTTGCCCCACTAAACCTTTTTGTTTGAGATTTATCAATTGTCTAAAGAAGGTGTTGCTCTTTGTATCCTCATAATGTGCTATCATTTCCTCCGTAAAAATTGACCAAGTGACAATTTTTTTACGGGAGCAAAGCCATCGATACCATATAAATGTATTTTGTTCTAAATGTAAAGTTGCAATGCGTACCTTTTGTGTGTTTTGCACGTTATGGAGATCAAAATATTGCTCCATCTATAGTATCCATGTTACAAGATCCTTTCCATCAAACTTCCTCATATCCATTTTTGGAATATGGTGGTTCTTCCCGCCAACATTAGAGTTTATGAAATCACGATTAACATTGATTTTGTTCTCATCATGAGGTTCTTCTACTATCTTTTCACCATTAGGAAACATTTCTTGTATCAACTTTGTCAAACCTTCGATGTATGTTTTTAGATCATTCTTCATGTTTTCCATGTTGTATTTCATGTCATCCATCTTAGCTTCCATGCCAGCTTCCATGCCATCCATCTTAGCTTCCACACCATCCATCTTAGCTTCCACGCCTTTCTTCAAAACTTCCATTTCATTTTTTGTTTCTCTTTGCGAAAGTGAAATTTGTTGCACTTGCTCTTGTAATTTTGATAGATCATGTTGCAATTCTTCATCTTCATGAGTCATAGTAGAGCCTTCTGAAGGCTTAATGGGTGTTGAATTATTTTTACGGGGCATCTTTTAGAACCCAATACTGATATCTATTATACAATATGCCCTTGGAATCAATTCAAATTGATTCTTCAAACAAGACTTATGCAATTCGGAAAAAAAAATACACACCTTTTTCTTGCTTTTGAGGAGCTCGATATTGAAATTGGATTATCTCTGTGATTGCAACACTTCAATATTTGAATTTCGGTACCAACGTAGCCCTCTGAATTATGTTTCGAATGCCACAGTCTGACCTGATTTGGATTCTCCAAGACAAAGTTGTGTCCAATCTCACATAATGACCTAATTATGGACTGGTTCAGTAGAGTGACATTGTACTACTTGCCACGTGTCACTTTTTCGTCCTTCGGCTCTGAAATTGATAGCCAAGAAACTAAAATCCATTTACTTGCGACCACTTTTTACGACACTCCAATCCGATGCTCACAGAGAGAGTAATGAAGATTTTCCCATGGTCACCTCTTTGAGATGAAATTCTGGAGCCTGAAAAAGCACTACATTCCACAGATCATATCTCCGAAAATATTGTAAACCAAGATCTGAAATTTTTTGACAAGATTCCTCAGGATTTTTTCTTCGCACCCTAAAAATTTCAGATTCTTAACCTTCATATAAAAAAAATTATAGCGCAAATTCCACGATGACCTATTTAGGAGCCTGAAAAACTACCTAACTTCCACAGATCATATCTCCGAAAATATTGCGAACCAAACTCTAAAATTTTTTGATGATGTTCCTCAGGATTTCGGCTTCGTACCCTACAAATTTTAGCTTTTGAAGCGTCTTAGAAAAAACGTTATAGCGAAAATTCCATGATGACCTATTTGGAGCAGCGAAACCCTGGAATCCAAAACTATGATACCAAATGTTGTGTAACCAGCTCCAAAAATATAAGAAAAGACATATCAACACCTTAGAAATAAGCCACTTCGAGGGGGAAATCTCCAATACATTACATAAATGAACAATTCTTCGATGATACAATTTACAAAACCTCCTTTCTATATATAGGAGTCCATGGGGCCATAATGTAATCCTAGTGGGCCACAATGTAATCCTAGCCGACCTAACAATAATAATTTAAGGGCACAATAATAAAAATATGGGGTTACAAGGGTACAATAATAACAATAAGGGGGTTACACTAACAACAATAAGTGACTATACTAGTAATATAGGGACCTAACAATGAGAACTTACACTACATTCAACATGCCTACATCCATGTCAAGCATTCATTAACTTGGACATCTCCATTCGAAGCCATCTTACATTAGATGGACATAGTGATGTGGATAAAGCCAAACATTTCATTGAACATATCCAATTAGTACATCAAACAATGCAGGAACAGTTGGAAAAGAGCCAAGCCAAATACAAATCCAAGCATGAAAAGCATCGTGTTGATCATAATTTTCAGGTGGGAGACCATGTTTGGTTATACATTAGAAATCAAAGGTTTCAAGGAGAAGGTAAAAATATGAAACCGATCTGGTATGGTCCATTCAGAATCTTAGAAAAGAGTGAAAATAATTCTTTTCGATTAGATTTTCCTCCTTATATGAAAATATATTTTGTTGTAAATGTTTAAAACTTGAGATTGTATGAGCCTCCTATGATCATGGATCAAGAGGAAAGTATTCAAGTACCTTCAATAGAAGACTTTCCTCCTGAATACATGTATGAGTTGTAGGAGGACACCATTCTTGATAGAAAGACAAGGACATCACACAAGGGTGATGTGGAGTACCTTTGTGTTAGGCTCAAAGGTACCAATCCAAGAAAAGCACGATGGATCAAGATCGGGAAGGTGAGGAAGCTTTACCTTCACTTATTTTATGAGTAGCACCAAAATTTTGGTGGTCCAAAAGCTTTCAATGGGGAGGAGTGATTTGGAGGATCCAAAAGATGCTCAAAGTTTCAGAAAATGCTCAAAATTCAAGTTTCTTAAATATATATGAAACCAAGCTCAAGGCGTAGTGCTTTTCGTTCTGATTCGAACATAACTTGAGTAGGGGAAAACATACATTATATGCAAATGTTATGCAAGGTCAAAGTTTAGGTCCAAACAAGGAAACAAGTCAAAAGTAAACATGTCAAAGTCAACCGTCAATGATCATGGTTCCAGAGATCAACAATCAACGCGCAAGGTTTCCGACAAGAAATGTTTTAGGATCATCGTTTTGATTGACATGTGGTGCCTTCAGGTTTCGACAAGTGTCATTGTATGGTTTGTGGCTGTGGACCAATGGAATTGAGCCACGTGGACCAATCAGATGGAGACACATGGTCCAATTATAAGCCACCGCGTAGCCCTATGACGAATCCACAATTTTATTACCAACCAAAGTGGAGGGGTTGAGATTCAACCTCCTAACATGTTGGCAACAAATCTTAATGTTTACCGCTATGCCAATCAAATGAACCTTGCTATTTATGGTTCACAGATTTTATTTCAAGTATAATAGTCGACATTTTGGGGGAGAGGTTGGTCGATCCTGCCACTTTCGGCAGCCCACCAACCTTATCTATAGATAAGCGTTATGCCAGACTAAGTATATATGACACCATTTTCAAATAGTTCATGACATATGTTAGCAAAAGGTGCCACTATATCACAAAACCATATTATATGGTTATAATCCACCCACAAAATAATCAACAAAATCACACCCTTTGTGGGTTGAACATCAGACCTCCATTATTTTAAGAACCGCTCTCAACCAATATGATTATGTGAATTTTGTTGAATATTTTTCACAACAAATTGCTTTTAACTTGTAAACCAAGAGTATGTTTTTCCTAATTCGGCCATTCAGAGGCCAAGTTGAGCATTTCAAAAGACAAAACAGGGGTTTTTGGGCCTTCTGAACAAATTGGAAGCATTATTTTGATGAGTTGGATATTGTAAGAAAATGTAATTGATAATTTGAGCATCTTAATAAAGTGGTCATGCTAGAAGCGGACCCGGAGACATAGCCCAGGAGGGCTGAACTCCGTTATCAACTTGTCTTTTTCTTTCTTGCTTATATTTTCAGTCTCCATTCTTTTCTTTTGCTACAAATGTTTATCAAGTTTATGTGTTTTCGCAATTTCGATATGTTGCATCAGAATATGTAAAATAACTTGCAATTCATTTAGTAATACCTTCATTTCATTTTTGGATCACTGATCATAAATCAATTTTAGAATATACGATAGCACCCTTAACTTGATCAAACAAGTTCTCAATTCTTGGAAATGGGTACTTGTTCTTGATATTTAATTTATTCAGTTTCGTGTAGTCAATACAGAAGTGAAAAGTGCCATCCTTCCTTCTCACAAACAACATTGGAGCTCCCCAAGGGGACACACTTGGTTGAATGTACCCTTTTTCTAACAATTCTTGCAATTGCATATTGAGTTTTGTTTGCTATGGTATACTCATTAGGTAGAGAAATTTTGAAACTAGTGTTACTCCAAGAATTAATTCTATAGCAAAGTCAATATTCATTTTAGGACATAGCCCTAAAATCTCTTATGGGAAGACATCAACAAGGTCTTAGATGACTGGTATGTTTTCCAGGGTGGTTATCTTATCCTTGGAGTTACTATATCCCACCTACACAACATATATTTGACAACCTTTCTAGATACACTTTCCTAATTGGTTGGTTGTGATGGGAAATAAGTTAATGGCTCTTTTAATACCCTGTATATTTCTTCTAACACCCTCACGAGTAAGAAAATTGATCGCTTTATCCTTACAATTTACCAGCGTCCAATGCTTTTCTAGCTAGTCCATACCTATTAGTACATCATAGGATCCTAAAGGTAATATATTTAAGTTTTCCTTAATCTGTTGTCCAACTATTTGAATAGAACAATCTTCTACCTTTATCCCCAGTGGCTAGTTGTACTAAACACAAATTTTTAAATTTCACACTTTGTAAATGACATAAATCAAATGTTTTCATACTCATATAACTTAGGATTGCACTCGGGTATATTAAAATAGAGACAAGGAAGTTAACTTTTTTACCTTCAAACTCCACCATCACACGTTGATATTCAACCTCATGATCCTCCAAAGCGGCATTGATCCTTCGTATGTTTCTTGCTACCTCACCGACCATATAGGCTTCTTGCATGTTGGAAGCTTATTTTTCTTGAGTACTATGAGGGAATTTTTTATAGTAGTGGGGTTCCCCACAACCCCAACACTATAAAGGGGGTTTCTGTGATTGGCTAGGCTTTGGCTTACTAGATGCCTCAACTTGCGTGGTTTTTCCATTTGAGATATGAAATTTTGCTAATTATTATCTAGAGGCCCATTCAACTTTTTCCTATGTGCAATGTTAACTCAACAATATTTTCATTCTTGGTTCTTGGAAAAATATTCTTCCCTTTTTTGTTTAACCACCATTTGGCACTTTCCCCTTTCTAATTGATTTGCTCGTAAAAAAATAGGGAATTCTAAATGGCTTCATCCATTGACTTCATATTATCAAATTCCAACCTTTCTTTCATGAAGGTTGGTAAGCTAATGAAACTGTGTACTTTGGCTTTCTCTTCATGAATGTAGGGTACGTATCCTAATAGAGAATTAAACCTAGTTACAAATTCATTCATGGAATTCTGCCCCAATTTTTAATCATGATAATCCTTTTCTTTTTCATCATAGAATGGATAAGTATTTATCCTTGAAATGCTTTTGAAAGTTATCCCAAGTTACTCCATGTTCGTCAATTCCTTGAAGAGTTTTAATTTCTTCCCACCATAAGGTGGCTTTACCTTGCAATTGATAAAAATTTTAGTCTGGACTTAAAATTTTCATCGTATTTGTAAATCTGGAAGTATTTTCTCATATTGATTAACCAAGATTCAAAACTTTCTCCACTTCTCCATCATATGTTGGGGGTTTGATTTTCTTGAATTATCCTTGTAATTCAGTCTTCTGTCTCTTGGTCCCCTTACCACTAGAAGCATTTTCAAACTCTTCCTCATTACTAACTCGATCTCTCTCAACCTCTGGGTCTTTCTCTCACTGTTGATGCAACTCATCTATGTTCCCTTCATCCTAGTTGGGATTCGAATTCCTTTGATTTTTCCTAGACGATTTTCATAATTTTTTTTTTATTCTAGCCTTAAACTCTAGTTATCAGCTCTTAAATTCATCATTGTTGCATTTTTGTTCTAGGTTTCTCTCCTAACTTAACCCACATTTCTGAATTAGACTCTCCAAGAGGCACTAGTCCCGCTCCTACTCATGACCTCCTAGGTGGGATGATTCTAGCTCCTCGCCTCACGTTGCTCCAACTTCCTCTCTATGCATCATAACCATTTTTTTATTTCACATATGCTCATACATGCCACAGTGTAAAAACCATGATATATATATATTATATATATATAAATAACATTAACCTTGTAATGAATCAATGGTAAAAAAGGAGGTTCTTTAATATATATATCACGAACTATTTTACATATACACAAGGTTTTGAAATCTTTGACATTTAACCTATCTCAAATATATATTAAGGTGTATATTTGTTAAGTAATGCAATCATGTTCAAAATTCCAAACGCTTAGGATAATTTAACTTGAAATGATCTATGGTGTGGTTTCCAAGCATGGGTTGGTGCCATATAAGCCACTAACACCATGCAGTCTTGCCCAGGTTTCTCGATCCTTTCGACACCTATGCTGAAGTGCACTTGGATCCTCTCCTCACCTTCGATCGACGTGACATATGATCCGATGACACAATATTTCTAGCCGGTTATGGGTAACTAACAAGTTTTTTGTCTCGATTAGTCGGTCATTTGTTCTGCTTCTTCTACTGAGAAACCTTTGCCTACCAAACCCTTGTTCTGATAGGTGTTTTCTTCTGCTGCAACGGTTAAGGTTACTCATCTCATGTTGTTGAAGGTTCTACTTATATTTTTTCTCTCCTTGTCATGGCTAATTTCTTTTTGTTTGTTTCATGTATTTACCCTGACCCAGGTCACAACTAGCTAAGGTAACATGTTGGAATTTTTGGAAATTCCAAGCAAACAGTGGAGAGAATAGGCTCTCCTCCTCAACACAGAGAAGTTAAAAAAAAATTTACAGGAGACAGAGCTTTCAGGGCTTTAAGGACTAATTCTATTTCAAACAAAAGTGATACAAATTTCTTCCTCCTCACAGTGAGGGATTCAAAAAATACATATATGGACTGCTACAGACGCAGTGCTCTTTAAATACAAACTCTCTGTCTCTCTTTCAAAATGCACACACAGTGCTGTTACAATCTTACTGTGTTATCTCTGGCCTGCGGGCTCACACACAGTCAACGGCAATGCAACACAATGGAATTCAATTATATTATGCGCGCGAGCCCTTTTTACATTATATATGTGGCACAAAAAAACATTAAAACAAAACTATTAAACACATACAATGTGCGCCATAGAAGGTGGGGACCACATCGCAATCACAAACAACTAACAAGAGCAATCGGGGCACACAACTCAGAAGTTCTGATTGCAACTGGATTGCGGGCGCGATCCAACTATCAACTCCGACATATAATGCCGTCGGGTCCAGAACTTCAATCGCAACATAAACTCCCGATCTTCCGATTTTAATCAAACGCCGGATGCGATTGGCACTTATTAACTCCGGCATATAACTGGATCGGGTCCACGCTTTAAACAATCGCGCGACCAAACAACAAAACTCCGATTGCGATTGAACAATCGGATGCGATGGCGCAATAAACTGTGGCATATAATATGATCGGGTCTAGGACTTCAATCGGGAGTCATAACATATTCCCTCCGATTGAGTCTTGCGATTGAGCCTTGCGATTCCATTCAGGTGTCGCCACGTGGTCAAGTGGACCCACGGGCCTCTGCTATACGGGAGGGTGATTTATATATGTTTCGGTTGTATGTTTTATATAACCGTTCTGCTTTGCGGAACTCCGCCATATCAACAAGACACTTGGTTTATAATATATGCATTGCGATTTGCGATTGCGATTTGATCGCATCACATCGCAGATCTCTTCATCAACAAGACACTGCTTCAAAAAATAACTTTGGCTGTTGAGGGCTTTAAAGCCCGAAATGACTGTTTTTAATTTAGTCTGCCCCTCCGTAAAGCTAATCTCTGTTCTTCTGTAGACAAAAACGGCTCTGCCCATCACTGATTAATTCTTCTGCAATCCATGGCTGCGGCCCATCAGGAGTAAATT
Organism: Pinus albicaulis; assembly: GCA_034641835.2. Lineage (NCBI taxonomy): Eukaryota > Viridiplantae > Streptophyta > Pinopsida > Pinales > Pinaceae > Pinus > Pinus albicaulis. Next base: position 477,995,911 of record CM076577.1, read on the forward strand.
CTTCCTTACGGATTCACCAACATTCTTCAATACAGAGTGCTGCGCACTCAATTTCTGCTGCCTTTGTACTTTGTTCTTCTTGTCACTGCCCAAGGCTGGCAGGTGACTTTAATATTTAAACACTCCCCCTTAAAGTCAGCTGCTGGGTTATTCATCATACCCAAGCATTTCCTTAAAAATTCAAAGGTCTTCTGTCCCAATGGTTTATTTAAAATATCTTCATACTGCTCCTCTGTTTTACAATGTTGTAAAACAACTTCACCATTATTCACCAATTCTCTGATATAATGATACTTTGTGTCTATGTGCTTTGTTCTTTTATGAAACACAGAATTCTTTGACAATGCAATAGCTGAGCTATTGTCACAATAAATCACAGTCCCCTTTACCTATTCTTGGCACAAACTTCTCAACATCCTTCTCATCCAAATTGCTTGACACGCTGCTGCTGTAGCTGCCACATATTCTGCCTCTGCTGTAGACAATGCTACAATAGGCTGTTTCTTGGAAGCCCATGAAATGGTTCCTGAACCCATATGAAAAATATAACCGGAAGTGCTCTTCCGATCATCTACACTTCCAGCCCAATCACTGTCATTGTATCCAACTAATTCTGAATTTTCTGAAGTAGTATATAAAATACCAAATCCTTTTGTTCCTTTCACATACCTCAGAATTCTCTTTGCTGCTTGCCAATGTGCTTCTTTTGGCTTCTCCATAAATCTAGAAATTAAACTAACAGCATGCATAATATCCGGCCTAGTTGCAGTCAAATACATGAGGTTGCCAACTATGCTTTTATATAAACTTGGATTGACATCCTTGCTGCTGTCCTCTCTGCTGAGTTTTAATCCCATTACTGTGGGAGTAATTGCAGCTTTGCACTCCTGCATATTAAATCTCTCTAAAACTTGATTCACATACTTTGCTTGAGAAATAAAAATTCCTTTTTCACCTTGCTCCACTTCTATTCCCAAGAAGTATCTTAATAAACCCATGTCAGTCATTTCAAATTCATCTTTCATGACTGTTTTAAAATTTTCAACAAGGTAATTATCATTACCTGTAAAAATTAAATCATCAACATATAAAACAACAATCAATAACTTACCATCCTTTTCTTTGATGTAGAGGGTGGGTTCTCCCTCACACTTTTCAAATCCATTCTCCGATAGATAAGAATCTATTCTGCTGTACCATGCTCTTGGTGCTTGTTTCAGCCCATAAAGAGCTTTCTTCAATTTACAGACCTTATGCTCTTGGTCTTTCTTTTCATATCCAAGAGGTTGTTCCACATATACCTCTTCCATTAAAACTCCATTTAAAAATGCGGATTTTACATCCATTTGATATACTTTCCATCTATTTTGTGCTGCTATGGACAGCACTGCTCTTACCGTCTCCATTCTTGCAACTGGTGCAAAAGTTTCTTCATAATCAATCCCTTGCTTTTGCTTATATCCTTTGACAACAAGTCTGGCCTTGTGTCTTTCTATTTTTCCTTCAACATTGCTTTTGGTCTTGTATACCCATTTAACTCCAATGACTTCTTTACCTTCTGGTAGATCAACCAACTCCCATGTTCTATTCTTCTCTATGGCTTTAATTTCTTCATCCATAGCTTCTATCCATTTTCTATCTTCAATAGCATCTTCAAAATGAATAGGATCATCAACTTGACAATACAAAGCAAATAAGGAATTCATACCTTCATCTGCTTCTCCTTGCTCATAAATTTCTCTAAGGCTTCTGAACTTTGTTCCTCTTTCACTTGGTGTAGCCGTGCTTGATGAAGCACTCGATTCTGCTCCTTGTGGTGTACTCGGTGAACCACTGCCGCTTCTTCTCAAGGGTGTTCTCACTGCCGCTTGAGGCGTCCCTTGCTGGCCTTGCGCTGCTGGAGGTTGTGCAATGGATGGGTTATTAATCTCAACCACATCTACATCATCTTCGTCATGAGATAAACAGTTTTTGACATTGACTGTTTTCTCAATGCTTCCATCCCACGCTTCCTCTTCGATGAATTGCACATCTCTGCTAATTACAAACTTCTTTGTGGATGGGTTATACAGTCTGTATCCTTTGGAATCTTCACAGTATCCAAGGAAAATGCACTTCTCCCCCTTACTATCCAACTTCTTTCTCAATTTTTCTGGAATGTGTGCATATGCTACACACCCAAAAACTCTCATGTGGGTGACTCCCTGTTTTCTGCCACTCCACGCTTCTTCTGGAACCTTGTTCATAACTGCTTTTGTGGGACATCTATTCAAAATGTATACAGCACAGTTTGTTGCTTTTTCCCAATACTCATTCGGCAAGTGCTTTGCCTTTAGCATACTTCTCACCATCTCCATTATGGTTCGATTCTTCCTTTCAGCCACTCCATTCTGTTGCGGCGTGTACCTGGTGGTAAATTTCTTGTGTATGCCACTCTCTCTGCAAAAACGCAGAAATTCCTTTGATATATATTCACCTCCTCTGTCGGTTCTGAGGACTTTAATGTGAAGTCCGCTCTGTTTTTCTACAAGAGCTTTAAATTGACGAAATTTCTGAAAGACTTCACTCTTATATTTTAAGAAATAAACCCACACTTTTAGTGTGAAATCATCAATGAAAGTCAGCATGTAATTGCTGCCCGAAACAGATGTTGTTTGCATCAGCCCACATAAATCTGAGTGGATTATCTCCAAAGGTGCTTTCGCCCTTATGCTTTTCCCTAAAGGAAAATTTTCTCTGTGTTTCTTTCCCAAGATGCAGCCTTCACATAGGCTGTCAGGCTTCTCTATCAGTGGTAAACCTCTTACCATTCCTTTTCTGTGCAGCAAATTCAAGCCTCCGAAATTTAGATGTCCAAATCTCAGATGCCATAACCAATTTTCATCTTTCTCTTCCTTCTGGAAGGCTTCTTGAGTTACAGCTGCTACATTCTTTCCTTTTCCTTTCAAGTCAATGTTGAGCTTGAGCGGAAACATTCTACTGCTGGTCATTTGTATTTCAGCAATAATTTTCTTACTTGGAGGTATATCTTTTATTGTGCACACATCATCTTTGAATATAACATTGTAACCTTTGTTTATGAGCTGCCCAACACTCAAAAGATTACATTTCAGACCTGGAACATAATACACATCAGGGACAAATTTCTGCTCCCCATTCCTTGCTCGAATACTTACTCTGCCTTTCCCTTTGACAGAGATTTTAGTATCAGTCCCTGTGGTCACTTCAGATTTAAATTCTTCATCAAGATTGGCAAACATTGCTTTGTTGCCAGTCATATGATTACTACATCCAGAATCTAAGAACCAAACATCATCTTCTTTATCTTGTGCTACATTACAAGCTAACAGCACATTACTTGGGTTCTTTTCCTCTGTTGCTACATTAGCATTCTGCCTATTCTTCATGTCATTTTGCTTCTTTCTACATTCATTGGCATAGTGCCCATATTTCTTGCAATAATGACACTGGACATTGGATTTGTCATACCTTTGTCCTTGAGCATGTTGGTGTTGATGTCCACCTTGCTGGCTGTTACATTGGGCATGGCTCTGGCTTTGATTGTTGCTCCTTCCATGTGAATGTGAAGAGCTGTCCCTTCCACCTCTATTCTGGCTTCTGCCTCTTCCTCTTCCTTTTCTTTGACCTCTTCCTCTTCCTGAAGGCATCTGGGTCTTGAAGGCGTGCTCAAGAGATGAGTTTTCATCTCTGCTCAATCTTTGTTCATGAGTTATCAGTGAGGCATTAAGTTCATCCACTGTGAACTGTGAGAGATCTTTGGTCTCTTTTATGGTGGTAACAATAACATCAAACTTTGAGGGTAAGCATCTCAAAAGTTTCTCCACAATCCTTCTATCTTCAAGAGTTTCTCCATGGGATCTTATCTGATTGACAATCCCAATCACATGTGTGAAAAATGTGTCAACACTGTCTGACTCTTTCACGCAAAGAGTTTCAAAATCTCTTCTCAGCAATTGAAGTTTTGTTGTTTTAACTTTCTCCATGCCTTGATAGGCTACTTTCAGAGTTTCCCATGCCTCCTTGGATTTCTTAGCTGCTGCTATCCTTGGAAACACACTCTCATTTACAGCTTGATACAAACAGAAGAGAGCTTTAGCATCTTTCTTCCTATTATTCTTCAACACATCCTTCTCTGCTTGAGTTAAGGCATTAAAAGCCTGCTCATCAGCTGGTTCTGTGAAACCATCTTCTACTAGTTCCCACAAGTCTTGTGAGACAAATAGGGCTCTCATGGTAATGGCCCAATAATCATAGTTCTTTCCATTAAACTGTGGAAGCTAAACACTTCCAAGACTCATACCAGTGCTTGGTCCAGCCATTGCTTCTTAATCTGAACTCAGACTTTAAACAAACTCTCTTTCCTTCTTGAAAGAACAAATTCTTTAAAAAATAAACAACTGCACTTTTATCTTTGAGAAATACCTGACCTCGACTACTGTTGAGCTTTTCACGCTGCTGGAGAGAAACGCTGCAACAGGTCTTCTTCTTCAGCTTCTTTGAAATCTTCAAAGAGCCTAGATTAGCTCCGATACCATGTTGGAATTTTGGGAAATTCCAAGAAAACAGTGGAGAGAATAGGCTCTCCTCCTCAACACAGAGAAGTTAAAAAAAAATTGACAGGAGACAGAGCTTTCAGGGCTTTAAGGACTAATTCTATTTCAAACAAAAGTGATACAAATTTCTTCCTCCTCACAGTGAGGGATTCACAAAATACATATATGGACTGCTACAGACGCAGTGCTCTTTAAATACAAACTCTCTGTCTCTCTTTCAAAACGCACACACAGTGCTGTTACAATCTTACTATGTTATCTCTGGCCTGCAGGCTCACACACAGTCAACGGCAATGCAACACAATGGAATTCAATTATATTATGCGCGTGGGCCCTTTTTACATTATATATGTGGCACAAAAAAAACATTAAAACAAAACTATTAAACACATACAATGTGCGCCATAGAAGGTGGGGACCACATCACAATCGCAAACAACTAACAAGAGCAATCGGGGCACACAACTCAGAAGTTCCGATTGCGACTGGATTGCGGGCGCGATCCAACTATCAACTCCGACATATAATGCCGTCGGGTCCAGAACTTCAATCCCAACATAAACTCCCGATCTTTCGATTGCAATCAAACGCCGGATGCGATTGCCACTTATTAACTCCAGCATATAACTGGATCGGGTCCGCGCTTTAAACAATCGCGCGACCAAACAACAAAACTCCGATTGCGATTGAACAATCGGATGCGATGGCGCAATAAACTGTGGCATATAATATGATCGGGTCCGGGACTTCAATCAGGAGTCATAACATATTCCCTCCGATTGAGTCTTGCGATTGAAACCAAGCGATTCCATTCAGGTGTCGCCACGTGGTCAAGTGGACCCACGGGCCTCTGCTATACGGGAGGGTGATTTATATATGTTTCAGTTGTATGTTTTATATAACCGTTCCGCTTTGCGGAACTCCGCCATATCAACAAGACACTTGGTTTATAATATATGCATTGCCATTTGCGATTGCGATTTGATCGCATCGCATCGCAGATCTCTTCATCAACAAGACACTGCTTCAAAAAATAACTTTGGTTGTTGAGAGCTTTAAAGCCCGAAATGACTGTTTTTAATTTAGTCTGCCCCTCCGTAAAGCTAATCTCTGTTCTTCCATAGACAAAAACGGCTCTGCCCATCACTGATTAATTCTTCTGCAATCCGTGGCTGCGGCCCATCAGGAGTAAATTCTTCCTTACGGATTCACCAACATTCTTCAATACAGAGTGCTGCGCACTCAATTTCTGCTGCCTTTGTACTTTGTTCTTCTTGTCACTGCCTAAGGCTGGCAGATGACTTTAATATTTCAACATAACAAGAATTGCAGCTCCCAGCAACTCTGTGCTCCAAGGTTGCACGTGACATGGTACGTTGAATTGGTTACTAATTTAGCGATTTTCCCTTTTTTTAACATGTTGCTTCTACTGTATCCACAATGGGGTTTGACCCTTTTTCTTATGATTTCCGAAATTCATAGGTTCCTAACTGAACATCAATCCATGTCAAGGTAAGAATTGTGAAAAAATCTCTTATTTTATTTTAGTTCACTGTGTTAAAGTTTCGTGTTGAAGTTTTTGAGTTTAGGTTCTCCGTTTGATGTAGGTATTTCCCATGTTAGGCTTGAACCCTTCACTTGGTCGTAGCAGTTTCATAAGGGATAAGCTCACATGTTCGAAAGTGTAACACCCCTCACGTTAGATTTTCTTGTGTATACAGTTTTTTCAATACTCACTTCCTTCCTTCGAGATTTGATTTCAAGGTTTTCGTCTGCGCTCGATCATGTTTTAATTGTGGCCACGACCTTAGATGGTTTTAAGCAAATAATAATCTTTTTTGGATTATTTTGTTTCCTCTGGTTTGGTATACACTTGGAGTGTTGGGTTGATCTAGTTGTTGTAAATGCATCATTTATTAATGGAAATACTAGTCTTCTAATTTTTCTATGGTTACATGTTAATTCTTTAAGGAGTATATTCATATGTAGAAATATTGGCTTGGTTGTTCTATTCGTATTTAAGTGAATAACGGTTTCTATATCCTTTATGTGTTATTTTTACCTTTATTGATACTAGAACTATGGTTTATATAATTCATATGAAAGTTCATATGGAAATTTGTGGGTAGTAGCAATGTATTTTCTTTCTTAATTTTATTGCATGCCTTAAGGTATACAAATGCATTTTATTAGTCCCTGCCGCCTGCGGCATGGCAGGGACTATTGTAATCGAAAATTTTTTGGTCATTAGTCCCTGCCGCAAATTGAAAGCTCATTTTATGTTTTAAACAAAGTTTTAAGGAAATACCGGAGCGAATATTCCTTTTCATCCAATTAAACAGTTTGTCATCTTATTTGGCCTCATATAGAGACGATACGAGATATATTAAGTAAATTCAGGGTTGTTATATGCTATGTTATATTATAAATTCAATGTCATTGTTCTCAAACAGAGTAATGCTAGCATTAATCCTGGAACATTTAATGTTTGAGATAACACCGAGTATAACTGACACTTACGAGTATCTCATTTTGAAACAAGCATATCCTTTCATTCTTTTTCAGTCGTTTCAGAGCTGCCACATACATTGTCATGCAAACAACGTGGCTGAAATATTGGCTACCTAGTGTCTACGTATCTGAGTGCCTGCAAACATTTATCTGCGTTGTTCTGCTTCACCGCCGGCATCTTCAAAATGTTGTTCTCTTCATCCTGCTTCACCGCCGGCATCTTCAAAATGTTGTTCTCTTCATCCTGCTTCACCGACGGCATCTTCAGAGTGTCGTTCTCTTCATCGTCCCTTGAAGGTTGTTCTGCTTCACCACCGGCCTTTTTCAGCTGTGTCTGCTATGTTTACTTTGCTAAAAGTCCTTTTTCCTTCGATTCTGGAGCAAAATGCAGAAGTTAAACAACAAATTATGCTCTAGATCCTTTTTCCTGAGCAAAATACAGAAGGTAAACTCAAGAAATTATGCTCTGTCTATTTATGTTTATTACATTGTAATCGGTTTCCTGTTGTTTTGACAGTGAATATGCAGGGTTATCCCTGCGGTTCTCCACTGTGAGTAGTGCAAACTGGATTTCATATCTATGAAAATTTGATTGAGTACGTTGCAATCCGAATCTTAGATTGTGCCATGAAGTTGAAGTGTTGTATACAACTACCGACTGAATGTGTGAAACTGTTAAAAAACATTTGAATCTATGTTATATAACAACAAGAATAAAAAGAAAAATATTAAGACATGTGAGAGGCACAATATAAATACATATTTTAAATTTTCCTCTATGTTATATAACAACAAGAATAAAAAGAAAAATATTAAGACATGTGAGAGGCACAATATAAATACATATTTTAAATTTTCCTACTTCTACATGCTACTGGAGTTCGAGTTTTTATATTGTGAAAGATGAAGATTTGATTTAAGTTCTGTAGAGTATTACTATGTTTTCCAGTTGCAAACCACTGAAAAATAAAATGGCAAAGCAAAATTTGAACTTTCAGCAGGTTTACATGCGGCCAAACCTGTCAAAAATTTTATTTCTATTTCTTTAAAGTATTACTATTTTTCAGTTACAAGCCTAAAAACTGAAAACAAAAAGGCAATCCAATTTTAATTGCACCTATCAAACCGAGCGACTTCCAGAACTCATTCGAACAGGTTTCTGACATTCAGCAAAAGAATTAATCTTTTTTGGCCTTGGTTCAAATTTCATCTCTTCATCCTCTAAATTGCTTCAAGCCCGGATTTCCTAAAATTTTGCATCATCGAAAACACGGGCATTTTTTTAGTGGGAATTTACCTAGTTCCAATTTTCGGCAGAATAATTAATCTTTTCTAGCGTTGCTTCAAATTTCACGGTGTGGTTTGAAGTTCTCTGCATCCTCTAAATGCTTTATGCTTGGATTCCCTAAAATTTTGCATCGGTGAAAATAGGACATTTCTTAGTTGGGAATTTACCTGGTTTGGCAGCCAAGGTCTGCACCGATCCTTTAATCTATAGGAGACGTTGCATTGAAAATAAAGAATTGAAGTTTTGTAATGCTCAGGTGATGTAATACATCGACCTTTAAAGCTAAAACTATGCCTTGAAGCTACATGCTTATCTTGGCTGAAAGAGGGCCTAAAACAGGCACCAGGCCATAGATTCATGCGATGCTTCATTTTTCTTGCAAGAAATATGTGGTTATCGCTGTCCATAATGCTCTTTGCTGCTCTCTTTAAGTTTCTAGCTGCCTGCTTCACAACTTCTTCAAAGGATTCCTCTTTTAGTTTTCGAAATAGGTAATTCTGATTTCCCCTGAACATGTAACCAAAATAGTAAATATCATCTTGGCGACTCCAGCGATATTGCTGAGCATAGGGATGGCTATCTTGAACTACTTCTTCCGCTACACATCTTCTTGATCTGTATCAGAGCTACGGGACTCTCACCCCATAAGTAAGTAATTCCGTCTCTAATCTATTCTCTCCGAGCTCGTTCTGTCTGCTCAATACGTAACTGCACACCATATTCAGAGAGTACGTATTCAGTCCGCTTTACCCATTCTATGCAAATTGCACCAACCATCATCTTACAAGAGAGGTGTTACAACTGATTCATATCCCGGGAGAGCCAGTGACAAGTTGGAAAGCGAGGGCGTCGTTGGAGGCTGGGTGTCCAAGTATCAAGTATCAATTTCATAATCTTGCTGCAACGTGGGTCGCATGCAATCATGGCGTGATTACCCACCCACAAGTTCGTCATGTTGTTTTTCAATTTTTATATTTGTTAATTATATAATAACGAAATATTTGGCAGTCTCATAGTATATGTTATCATTTTCTTTGGCAACCTCATAGTATGGTGTGTTGTATTCAATAATGGTTGTTACTCCGGCAGTACTGCAACGTGGGTTGCATGCAATAACGCCGTGAAGACCCACACTTTTGTATTGTTTTATTCCCACAACTTTGTATTTTTTTATTTATTTTTATATTTTTTAATTATATAATATTGTATAATTAGCTTACAATAGTGCACAACGATTTTATTTTCAGAGTTTAATACTTCGTCCCTCTGCAATAAATCCGATGTACATTACAATAATGCAAATTCAAAAAGAAATTCCGCAGAGAATAACCCCTGGTAGAGTGGATCCGGAACACACCTAGGTGAAGGAAGAGCTTTATTTTTTTCAAATGCTTCAAGAATCCTATTTTAGAACAAAATGAATACATCCCGGACTTCGTTCATTCAACTGCATTCTATTTAATTCATCTATGATTTTTCAATTCAATTATTGAGTGCCACATCTCGATTTTGGTGAAAATTTGTTCTATCAATGCCATTAGATCTCGTGCCACTAGAATGGAAATAAATTCTTCATATTACTGCCTTTTCTGTTATGATTTGTTTCTTTGTTCATGGTCCATTGGAATGATGCGAAGGTGGAATCGTAGCTTGCCAGATAAAATTGATGCCATTTCAGCGGCATATCAGTCCCAATTTATGGTGAAATTATGTTGAGCAACATCAATGTAATACTAATAACAAGCATATAAAAGTTTATAAATTGCTATGTGTTAATATTTGTAAGCAGGAATTGTTGATTCTATTTATAACGGCCTTAGATGGGTGTGAATTATAATATCAGGCCTTCTCGATTATAATAACAACACATAATCCATGAGCTGTGGTCGCCGCTATTTGCCAATCGTCAAAGCGGACATTGATTCTCCCAACATATATATGTTATGTTTTGCGAGTGAAAATAATGATATTAGATCAATGGCCGCAGATTTAGATGATTCAGCTGCCGATGGACAAATCTGGTCTGAGCTGCCTCAATGTGTTTCATTTGAGAGAATGCAATTACAGATGGTATTGAACAAAAAATAAAAAAAATTATGACTTGCAATCCCTATAGTGTTATTCTTCACAAGTACCATATTCAAGTCATTAAAACACAGTTTATGAATACCTCTTGCCACATTTATCTCAACATATTAGTCCATGTACATGATGAGGCCCACAAATTTATAGAGTCGTGATATATTTTCAACCAACACAACAATATCTTCTTGACTACCATCTATCAACCCTAAAGTGGATCCGACATCCACGAAGTTTACAGTTAGATTGTTAGCCATCAGACGAGCACTGCAACAAACACTATGCCTGAAATCACATATACGGAAAGATCTCTTATTGGCCTTTCTTTTCTCGTCCAAGATGGCCACTTTGAGCACTATTTCTGCAAATATAACACACGCAGGGCCATCATCGTCATAGTGTGATTTTGATAATTCGGGATAATTACAACATTCGTGATTTGCAGGTGATTGCAACATCTCGTGATTGCATGCTATGATGTCCATATTGCAACATCTCATCTCGTGATTGCATGCTACTGACCCAGAAGCTCTGAGAAAATGCAACCAAGAGACCATATGTCGATGATGGGGCTGTAATAACCCTTGTTGTCCACATCCTCGGTGAATAGAAACTGTACGCGCTTCATCCCATATTCCCTTCTAAACAGAGATGTTGAACTGATTCGCCTCAACCATGGTGAGCTGATTCACCTCAACATATAACGCTTGGCAAATTTCACATCGTCTCCCCACCAGGTCCGATCATGTAACCGCTGGATCTTCGACTTGAAACAGGTGCCATTTTACCAAGACTTCGACTTGAGACAGGTGCCACATTACCAAGACAACGAAATTTCGCAGGGAAAAATTTTTAAATTATTTTTCTCCGGTCGCTCCATTGGCAGCAGAGCCAAGCTATTGTTACTGAGATTTCTGAATGTGTCGGCCTCCTGGCTGATTTCTGAATGTGTGCTTTGCCTGACCAGTGATAAGAAATATACAATGCAATATTTATTGTATATCTGTTTAATTGGGTTCACCTCGGTACACAATTGTCGGATTTCCGGCTGCCTTCAACAAAGGAATGGAACATCTATCCGTTTAGTTCACTGAGATTTCTGAATGTTTCTGAATGTGTTTTCCTCCTGGCTCAGGCTCTGATTTCTAAATGTGTTTGCCTCCTGGCTCGTCAGGCTCAAGGCAGGGACTAGCTGCCTTTCAGCCACCCTTGTTTATATTTGGAAGGAATTATTTCCTTCATTTGTCAGTTATCAGTCTCTCTTTGATAAAAGAAGTGTTCTCTAACTACCCTTGCCTGCAACGGCCACCCTAACCTTGGTTTGCGGAACAATAATATTCAGAACCATTTCCCACGCTGTCGGTGAACTCACTAGGCTAGGGAATAAATCTGAAACACTGTCTTCTCAATGGGTTCAAGTCCTCCAGTTGACTTACTTGTTTATTTTCTGGACTCTTCCATCATATTGTTGCGTAAGTACTCGCTTAATGCTTTATATGCAAATATTTCTCCAATTTCCACTCACTTAATTATGTCCAATCCAGAAAAACTACTTCAGACAATATTATTTCTAAGTTTAATTAACTGGCTTCACTACTTCTCAATCCAACCTAGAATTTTTCACAAACAAAGTTTGTATTGAAGTTTTCCAATGACCCAATTCCAACTTCAGAATACTCCACAAGTAGTGTCCTTCCCACCTTCCTAGCTTACTGTTCAGGTATCACTTTTCCTTATCTAAGATGCCTCCAGTCTTTCTCGAGTCTTTCCTTGGCATCCTCCCTCCCACTGAGATAAAAAATCTTGAGGGAAGTAAATGAAAAAGATAAATTTCTTTAACTGTATGGTAATTGAGAATTTACTAGGGTCTGATCTTATAAATTCTGAGACTAGTCATAATTTTATTTTAACAAACTATTTTTAAAAATAATACAACTCCTTAATATTGAAGAAGCTTACACTAACTATATAAATTATCGGGTAAAATTAAATAGTAAATATTTAGAATACCTGGGGTGTCACACATTATACTAATCGTGCATGTCTATACATATTACTATAACAATGCTAAATATGGTGATATATGGAAGATTATTTTGAAGCACATGAATCCATGGAGGTGTGGTGTTGAATGTGTAGTGTGTTAAAATAGTTAATTAACTCTGGCATGAAGAGTTAGATAGTCATAAAGTAAGCTGAGTTTTGTGATAGATAAATTTGGTGATTGAGTTAGAGAGTCAGTTAAGTGAGCGTTGAGCATTTCTAGTTATGTGATAGATGAGTTTGGTAAGTGTGTGCATGTCAAGTGAAAGAACTCAACAATCATACATCCCGTGTGAGAAGAGAATTTTTTTTTTCTCACCTGTTTAAGCTATAATGCATCTGGAAGTTATACTCAGAGCGTTATAACACTACTCATATTAGCAGAGAGTTGTGTTACCTGTTAAAACTTTTCAGCGATTTCAGAGCACACGGGTGGGTTTGTTGAAAATTCGCAGCGTTAGTATTAACGCACATCAACAAAAGACACGGGCGTTTAACGCAGTTCAAAGTGTCTCGTGGGGAGGGTTAACATGAAGGCGTAACGCAGGTCTAATGCAGAAAGAGGCACATTAATAAATACATATGGTAATTTTTTTAAAGAACCCTCGTATCAAGTTTTTTTTTTGAAGGTTTGAATCTTCGTATTAATAAGTTTTATGAAATACAAATATTCAAAAGGTCAAAGAACTTTAGTTCAAAAAGAGTATTGGAATTTTAAAAAATGGTTTTTTCAACGATGGGTTTAATATAATATTTGTTTCAAGGACTTCTTAAGTTTTGAAAAAGAGAGTACTTATAATAAGTTAAAAAAAAAAAAAAAAACTTATTTCTTTTATATAAAGAATTTTCATAAAAGATTTTTTATATAAAAAAATAGGGTTTTTTCGAAAGGGATTATTTTTAGGGAGTTTTTCAAAATTCATAAAAAAAGAAATTTAGGGTTTCAAAGGAGAAGTGAATTTTTTTACTAAAGATGGCAACAAGCAGCTTCAAGCCACAACTTTCTTTTTTTACAATTAGGGTTTTCTTGAAAGGGATTATTTTTTAAAGGAGTTTTTCAAAACTCATAAAAAAAGAAATTTAGGGTTTCAAAAGAGAAGTGAAATTTTTGACTAAAGATGGCAACAAACAGCTTCCAGCCACAACTTTCTTCTTTTACAAGGAAGGATTATGATGTGTGGTCCATTATGATGGAGACCATTAAAAGTGCATGATGTTTGGTATCATGTAAAGTTTTGGTTTTCAGAACCTCGGAATGACGCAGAAGAACAAGCCCTCAGTAATGCAGAGAGTGAATAATGAAAGAAAAACAAAAGGGAGAATGCATAAGAATTGCTTATTATCTAGAAAGGAGTGGACCGAACAATGTTCTAGAAGATTATGATCATGTATTGAGCAAAGGAAGCACGGGAAACTTTAGTGACAAGCTATCAAGGTATGGAAAAAGTCAATATTGTTAAATTGCAGAATACTACGAGAGATTTTGAAAGTATGCAGATGAAGGAGACAAAGGACATCGATTCTTTCATGAATTAGGTCATGTTTGTAGTAAATCAGTTAAAAATCGAACAATGATTGAGAAGGTCCTTAGGTTTTTGTCTACTAAGTTTAATGCTGTGGTAGAAACCATAGAAGAAGAAAAGGATTTGGAAAAACTGATAATTGATGAGTTTATGGGATCACTTCTATCGCATGAGGCAAGGATAGACAGAAATAAGGATTCCACTTTAAAAACTACTTTCAAAATTCAAGTTTCTATTTCAAGAGGTCGATGCAGAGGTCAATCGAGAGGTAGAGGACGAGGCGAAAGATATAGTGGTCAAAGATATGGCCGAGAAGAGCATGAACATGAAAGTGGAAGCAGCAGTAGCAAAAGCTTCAACAATAATTAAAGATATGAAAAATCAAAGGTGAGATGTTATTATTGCAATAGATTTGGTCACTATGTTCGTGATTGCAGGAAGAACATAGCTGATCAAGGAAACCAGAGAGCTAATGTTATTACAGATAATACTAACTCGATTTTCCTAACATGCAACAACATGCATGAACCATCTAATAAGGTGTGGCTATTAGACAGTGGCTGCAGTAACCACATGACACACAAAAAGAATTTGGTTGCAAATTTGGATCAATCTCTAAAAACACAGGTAAATTTTGGGTCTGACCACATTGTGGATGTAGATGGAAAATGAGTGGTAAACATTCTGACCAAGCAGGGGGATCCAAAGACAATCTTAGAGGTATATTATGTTCCCAACATTAAACATAATTTGATAACTGTTGGTCAATTGACGCACAAATGATACATAGTTATCTTTTATATACAAGAGTGTGTTATTTATGACAAAAACCCAAGTAAGCAGCTGATATCAAAGGTGCAGATGACGAGGAAAAAAATCTTTCCTCTAATTATGAATTACAATGATCAGGTTAGTTCTTTTACAGTTTCATTTTATAATGATTATTGGTTATGGCACTTTCATTTTGGACACTTGAATTTTTCCTTTTTAAGATTGTTGTAGCATAAATAGATGGTCAGAGGATTACCTCCAATCAAAGAACCTGCTAGTACTTGTGAGTGTTTCATCTTGGGAAAGAAACACCATGAAATTTTTTCGAAGGGAGTTTCATACAAAGCAAAAAAACCACTTGAGTTGGTACATACAAAATTGTGTGGGCCTATGAGGACACAGTCGATTGGTGGAAGTTGTTACTTCCTCACTTTTATCGATGACTACAGAAGAAAGGATTGGGTTTACTTTTTGAAGTAGAAGTTTGAAACTTTTGAAAATTTCAAATAGTTCAAAGCCTTAGCAAAGAACCAAAGTGATTGGCAGATCAAGGTATTGAGATCACATCGTGGTGGAGAATATGATTCGAAAGCATTCCATGAGTACTGCAAACAACATGGAATCAGAAGACAATTTAGAACCAGGTACACACCGTAGCAGAATGGTATATCAGAAAGAAAGAAAATAACAATTATGAACATGACAAGGAGCATGTTGAAAGCAAGAAACTTTTCTAATGAGTATTGGGAAGAAGAAGTTCATTTGTTATTTATGTGATAAAAAAATCACCTACAAAGAGTATGATGAATAAAGTTCCAGAAGAAGAATGGTCAAGTATTTCTTGAAACGTATCTCATTTCAGATTTTTTGGATGTGTACTCTATTGTTATACATAATTTTAAACTACGGATAAACTAAATTCCCTAGGTGTGGTTTTCCTTCACTCAGAACAATAGAAGAAAGACAACTATTATTTTCTCTAAGACAAATAGATAGACAGAAAGGAAAGAAGCCTACTTGTGATCCTTTTTGCTCTCCTTCTCCTTCTGCCACTATTGTCGTCGCTCTCAATCCAACTCAAGCAGATAGATCAATTCCTACAATCAAAGATAGAGAACAAAAAACAACATACAAATATACAAGTATCTACTAATCTTAACCAAATCAAACCGATTAGATCTGAGAATACATACACCATTGAGAATGGAATTCACAAGATATAAGCATACATATGAGAAAATGAATAGATATCTTTATTAAGAAAGTAGAAAAAGAATATTACAACCAATATATCGATTCATCGTCAAACTTCTCCAGCTTCATTCCGTCTTGATCACACCAATCATAATCTCAACAACATAACAATACTTCCATCTCTCATCAATTGAGAATCCAAAAACATAACATTACACAAATTTCTCCCTCCCTAGCACTTAGATGAGTGCTCAATTTATAGGGAAATTGAAGGTAGTTTCTCAATAAATGGAATTTAATGTTTTTCTAATAATAGGTGAGACATGTTTCCAAGTTAGGAGGTGATGGATGAAAACTTGTATTCGATGTATGACACCTATGAGCTCTTCTAGAAGGCACTGGACATGTGGATATTTCTGGAATAATGATGATTTCTTTCCCAGGAGACCAACACACCCTGAAGTCTCGGGAAGTGAAATGTAATGCACCTTTGCATGGAGGTAAGTGCACTACAATGAAATTAGTCCCATGTGGAGGAGCCTTGATGAGTCAATGGGTCGTATAACCTATACTTCAAACCTTGGAAATCTCATAATTGAAGCCATAAATGGAATCACTTCTCTTAGGCATATATTAACTGAATTAGGGGCTGATAGACCCTATTCATTGGTATTAGGGGATGATGCCCAAATTGACCTGTAAGAGCTGCCCCCTAAAGCATGAAGTTAAAATAATGATAATATTTGGATGAGATGCTTTACGATGTGATGAGTAGGATCTGAAGCGGATGGTGACCTACATCAATTTGCAATACATTACATCATGATATCTTACGTCTTGGACATGAATTGCTGAGGGAGGCATACCCATTCTCTGCACATAAACTATCATAACATCTACATAATTCAGAAAGTCATTTACATCGTAATGTTGCCTGATATAGACATGCCTACAGTTATAGGGCCATGTTTGGATTATGATATGTATGTGAATCCATCATACAGATGATGTGTACAATTCCTGAAATCGCAACCTGGATTGATGAAACTAGATTAGGGGTCTTATTATCTCGTTCACTCGATCATTCACGTACAAGTCTAACCATGTGAATATATGATATGAAGTCAAACATTGTAATACATCATCTAATTACCAACCATTGATGAAATTTGTTAACATACACGAGAGAAACCATAATTGATGTTAATGTTTCTTAAGGTTTTGCAACACAATTTTCAAGGCTTGAATAGATGATTTGATGTCGAAAGCCAGATAAAATATTTCGGTCGAAGGTCCGGAAGCAAGAAATCTACCGATGATGTAGCAAGCTCCAAAGTGCTAGAAATATGTTTCTAAGTTAACTTCTTGGATGATGAGATGACGCCGACAGGAAGCAACTTTATCGTGAAACAGGAGTAATGATTTTGGAGACAAAATGTGACTTGATGTAGAAATGTTCAGGGATGGCAGTCATGAAAATGAAGGTTTATGAGTATTATAGAAGATGAGGAATTACTTGATGAATTCTCTTGCACATATCGGTGACACTAAAATGAGTTGGCAGCATTGGCCCAAAACCGAAGTGATGGTATGATGGACCATAGGTATGATGAACCATCAAGAGTATTACCCAACCCAAAAGTCATGATGATGGAGTGAAAGTGTCATGTTCAAGAGCGAACTGCTACCATAAAGTGTTCTTTTCTTTTTCCCAAATTTTCCCGAGTCATTGCTGACCAGTACCTCTTTATTTTTTAACAAGCTTGAGGAGGGTAACATATGCTTCATCTATAATTCGACCCTTTGGGTGAATCCATCACTATTTAATGATTTAACAAGTCTAGCAATAAATGAAACTCGATCTTTCCATGATTGACAAGTCCATCGCTCTTTTATGTTTTAACGAGTCTAACAATAGTGAAAACCTTGTCCTTTTTCATGTTTAGAGAGTTTGAAAAAGAGAACAAAAAGAAAACTCCATGAGTCACTTTTTCGTAAATTTGTCTCTTAGGTCCGAAAAGTGTAAAATGATACCTAGGAAAACCTCTTATCTATGTTTGACTAAGGTTTTCCTTTTTCGTAAATAATCTATCTCAATCCGAAAAAGGGTTAAACTTGTACTGAGTAGATGTCGTTTCATTTACTTTCACAAGCTCGAAAAGACAAGTGCTCGACAATATTTTCACATTATCAAAGTCTGAAAAGAGGTAAAAGAAGACTTCAGGGAGTTCATTTTTCACATTTATCAAAGCTCGAAAAAGAGATAAAAGTGTTCTTTAATTATTCTTTCATTTTATCAAAGCTCGAAAAAGAAGGATAAAAGTATGCTTTGTGGTCAAATCATTCTTGAATATTTGTGCACACTAAAATCACTGTATTAGCTATAAAACCTATTCAAAAAACCATCAAATGGATTAGAAATACCTTTTTCACAGTAAAAATGAATAAAAACCATAGTCACAACATTAAATATGATTTTAAATAAACAAATTACTAAATAAAAGAGTTTTTACCATTTCATTTTTACCATTCCAAAGTTACCATTTGAAAATTAGGAGCTCTGAACCAGTTTTTCCCTCAAACTTCAACGGTCGATTGCAAGAGTGTCAGTGGATGATTTCCCTTTTTGTTTGATCTAGGTTGGAGCTATGAACCTTCTCTTTCTTTTTGTATCATTTTTGTTCCATTTCATGGCCAATTTTTAGGGTTTTCAGCCCCTTAGGGTAAATATATTACATTTTGAGGGAAATGCACCCTTGAATGTCGAAAGGTGCATTTCAGTGCACTGAAATGGAAAGCCAGATGCACTGCAATGCTCTGTCCCTTGACCTAGGGTGCGTTGGGCACAATTCTCATTTTTGTTTCTTGCTGTGCGCCCAAAATTTCCCAAGTTTTTTGCATGAAATGGATCCTAATGAAGCTTATGATTTCTATTTTAGGTATTTGTTGGATCAGAAGGATGATTACGTGGCGAGAAATAGAACATGAAGAAAAAGATATGATTTCCCTAAATGATCCGGGTACAGTAAGAGCCCTCAAATATTGCAGGTTTCTTAAATACTTCATATTTTCAGGGATGAGGCAACATATGGAACTATTTGAGTTCCTAGTTTGTTCGTGGGATTCACTATTGCAGGCTTTTCAAATTGGGGACAAAGTGCTCCCAATATTTATTGAGGACATTTATTTTCTCACTTGATTATCGAGACAAGGTTCTCCCATTTCCCTTGCATGATCTACCCATGGAGGAGAGATAGTGAGGGATTACATACGCCAACATTGTCATTCAGGTGTTGAACCAAGTAAATATTGTAAAATAAATATCCGTGATGTGCGTGATATACCTTTGAGAAACATTCTTTTTAATATCACAAAGCTTTCCAGTTCCACAACACGAAATGTTGCAAACATATCATACATGTAGGATGCACTTGAGCGTTTAGAACCAATAGTGTTCAACTGGGCTGAAGAAGTACTCTTTCAGATGAAAGAACAACTGAATAAAGAAAAGGGAGGCAGGAAGAATAATTTCAACTATGGCCCGATCCTGATTTCCTTTGTTCTAGAGTGGGTTCCAATGATGCAGCCACAACATGTTACACTGGGAATATCTTGCCCTACAAATCCATGGATGCAGAGATGGGTTGAATTGATGTCTACATCTGTTGGTCAATCAACCATTGTATTATCTACTACATTTTTTGCCTGGTTTAGAAGATAGATGATCGCCATAGATCAGTATGCATATGCAGGCGTATATTTCCGTGGATATCAAGACTTGATTCTACCAGATGGCACTCAATGGGGCGCAATAGGTAAGAATTTTTTGACCAATTTTTTTATTTTTTATAAGTTTTCTAAATTTTTTTTATTTTGATGTTTTCCAAGACTAAACTAAGTTATTATGTACACATATGTGGGTTGGGTTTGACCAGTGGGTCAGCTAGAGTAGGGAGCAGGTGAGCCAGCAGACAGGGTTGCCAAGAGAGAAGTCCTTCTGGATTTAGATATGACTGAGACTCTTGCTGAGCTACAGTAACATGTGGAGGGACTGATTCTTGGGATTCCAGATTGCCGAATCGAAGTGTTAACTATGAGACTGCGATGCTACACTATTGGTGTTCCTAACCGTTGGATGTAGTTATCGCGTAATATATCTAGATTAGTAGCTTGTTATCATGACCATCACTAGTTTACTTTGACATTTGCATACATATTAAGGTCAGATGACCAATGTTTCTTGGCACAAATTTATTAAAAACCTAAACTATATATCTATTTGTTTTCAGTGTCTTCATATGTTTAATGTGCAATCCTATTCAATTATATGATGTGAATTGAAAATGTGTCTTTACATGTGTTGCAAACGTATGATTAAAACATAATTTGCTAAGGAATCAGTTAATGTGTTCAAATGTCTGGAGATGTGTTGATATTGAATGTAATCAAAATTTCTTTCCAAAATTCAAACTCTAAGGAACATATGATGAAGTGTTGGATTTCAGACAATATAAACGCTAGTAAGTTGCAATACGACAATTTGTGAGACTAACCTAATGATGATGCAATTAATACCTAATGAAATGGATTCAGACAGAAGTTCGATCAACGCGTTATACTCAACGATATTATTTGTGGATCGACCGATCAAAATCCCTTGAAAACTCACTAACTTGCCACCTGGAGCAAAAATTTCCCATGTTGTAGAGGATAGGTTTTGCATACTACGACTAGCACCATCGGCATACCCAATGAATGGGTCAAAATATTCAGTCATTTGTGTTGAAATGTAAAGTGGATTACTAAATTCAAGAAAAATCTAGAAAAACAAGCTAAGATAGTAAATGAAAATCAAAGCATTATATACAATATGATAAAAAAAATTACTGCGCTTAATTAACCATAGTAACGTTTAAGATACAACCCATTTTGAGCCTGTGCCAATGGAATTCCATCATAATCAAATAACTCGTAGGCGCCCTTAGCCAAAACTATTTTGACAATGTAGGGGCCATGCCATGGTGGTGCAAATTTTCATGTTCCTATCAAATCAACTTCCTAATCATAAAGCAAGGCCAGGTCTCCTTCTGAGAAGATTCGAGGCTTGACATGTTGGTCATATTGCACCTTGATTCATATCATATGCGCTTTGTTGGCTAATGCAGATTCAGGACGCGTTTAATCTAGATGGATGAGGTTAAAAAGATGCGCTTCTTCATTAGAGGTGTCACGTAGCAGGTCAATAGCAAGCTTTAATGAAGGAATTTCAATTTGATTAGAAAGATAGCTTCCAATCCATACACCAATTGAAAGGGGGTAAATCTAGTTGAATTTCTCACCGAGGTTCGATATGCCCACAAAGCCGCGTACAGGATTAAATTCCAATTTCGTTTGTGAACCCCTATCATTCGTTGAAGCATTCGATTAAGGATCTTGTTAATGACTTCAAATTTTCCATTGGATTGTGGATAATAAGGAGTATAACTATCATATGATAGTCCTAATTTGTGAGTCAATTCATTCATCATGTGATTGCGAAAATGCTTACCATGATCTATTACTATAGCTTGTGGTACACCAAACTGTGAGACAACATGATTGAAAAAGAACAACGCAGTTGTTTTGCCTGTGTTATTGAATGTAGGCATTACTTCAGCCCACTTGGTAAAGTAGTTAACTGCGACAATAATATAACCATGCCCCCCAGTCGAACAAGGGTTGCAGGTCATGAATTCAATGCCATATTTTGCAAATGGTCCCACAACGATAACATGATACATTCATACTTGTGGCATGCGAATTTTACGATCAAATATCTGGCATCCATGACAAATTCTGACCGCGAGGATGTAGTAGTGAAAAATGGTTGGCCAAAAGTAACCGGCGCAGAGAATATTCAACGTTGTAGCTTATCCACACAAGTGTCCACCACAAGCACCAACATGACAATCACTTAAGACCTTCTCGGACTCCTCATGAGTGAGGAACCTCCTTAAAATCGTATTGAAACCATGACGATAAAGTGTATTGTTGACGATCAGACAATCTTTGGTTTGGTATCGAATACGTCACTGTTGTGAGTGAGAGGTATTGGGCCAGAAATTCTGGGTTTGGAGATAAATGATAAAATTCCCATACCAAGGGTCAGATGACCCAATCAGAAATAGAGAGTCATCTAGAATTGATGGTTCTGATGTAGTGCTAGTACTATCAGAGGGATGGTCGCAGAGAAGCTCAGCTAAAACTAAAGACTTTTTTGACTTGGATTTGATGAATTACAGATCAAATTCCTGCAAAATGATGATCCATTTTGAATATTTTCACCCCAGCAATTGATGTGACAAAATGTATGTCATGGAGTTGCAATCTGAAATGAAAATGGCCTTCTGGAGCAGGATATAATGGTGAAATATTTGGACATCTTGAACAACTTCTAAGGTGAGCTTTTTAATGTATAAATACTTAACTTCTATATCATTGATATTACGACTCAAATAATATATTGAATGCTCTATCCCATCTTAATATTTGATCAAAACCAATGAAATGGTCGTATCTATTTCAGTGATATATAGGAAATAATCACTCTGGTAATTAGGGGGATACATTAATGACGCTTGAATCAAGGTATCTTTAAGAGAATCAAAATAAGCTTGCGCAACCTTATGCCAATGGAAGGAAATCCCATTTTTCAAGAGACTAGTAAATCCTTTAGCCATTTTTCCATAGTTTGGTATGAACCTCCTTAAGAAGTTCGCATTTCCTTGAAGTTTCTATAACTGAAGTAAGTTTGAGGGCGCAGGAAAATCAAGAATGGCCTAGACCTTCAGTGGGTCAATTTGAATTCCATCTTTTGAAATGATGAATCCAAGAAAATGACTAGAACCAACACAAAAAACACAATTGTGTGGATTGAGGCGTATCTTGCAGTGTCAACAACGTAAAAATATAGCTCTCAAATGTTTCAGGTGATTAGTCTATTTTCGTGAATGTGTAGGTAAATTGTCTAGATAAGGTTGAAAAATGTGCTTGAGGTCATTGAAAGCATAATCCATTGCTCTCTGAAATGTTGAGCCAACATTGTTTAAACCAAATGGGAGTTTACAATAAGTGAATGTGCCCTAGGGATAGATAAATGTTGTCTTATATTGGTCCTATGGGTAGATATTGATTTGATTGTAACCAGAAAATCCATCCATGAACGAAAATATTTCACACCCGACACATTCATCAATAATCTGATCGATAAAGGGAGTAGGATAGTTGTCTTTTGGACAAGCAAGATTGACATCTCGATAATTGACACACACTCTGATTTACCCTTGTTTATTCATGATAGGAGCAATGTTGGAAACCCAATCAGTAAGAGGAAGAGGGTAGATGAAGCCAACACGCAAAAAATTTTCAACTTCTTCTTTAATGGTACCAACCTTCTTCGAATGAACAAGATGAAGGCATTGATGTACTAGTTCGACATCAGGGTACATTTTAATGGTGTGTTCAATGATACTAGTATCTATGCCTGGCATTTCCTCATAAGGCCAAGCAAATATATCTCGGAATTCACTAAAAAAGAGTGATAAGTTTCGAGTTCGAATGGAGAACAAGACACGCTGACATGAATGTTTTCTACAATGCCGGGTTTGGTCAAAATATCGATAGAAATGGTTTCTTCAATATTTAACAAGTTTCGATTGGACTTGATAGCATTAATCAGAATAGAATTCGAAAATAAAGTTTTGATCGAAGGGTGATATAGGTCAATAATATTATCTTATTCATAATCCTCAAGATGTGAACGATGATGATTATCTTCCGATGGTTCTCCTTCTGGCATCATGGATTCCAAAATGCTCTCATCAATCAAGAATGTGGCTGAAAAAGGATTAGATGGAGAACCAAAATCTAATGAACGATCAAACCAAACAATTAGCGACGATGAATTAGGATTCGCCACCCAAACCATGTAGATTGATTTCTATGCCAGCTTAATTGGGTTGGGCGACAAGAATTTATCCAGCGTAACAAATTCAGAATCACTCGTAATCTTTCTTAAGTAAGATGAAGTGGAAGATATCATGTAGTAGGTCTATATTCTTGAGATTTCTGCCGACGTCACATGCGGCAGTAATTCAAATGTGCCAATTAGGGAAGAATCCTTTAAGATTCCTACACTAATGTTTTTAAGTGCTAGCTGGGGTGTGTGAACTAACAGAACACTTCCAGTTACCTGGGAATTAGAGTAAAATAAAGAGAGTTGATTGATGATTGTGATGAGATATTTATGAGGAAAGAAGATCATTCTAAAATAAGTAGAGACGATCGAAGTCATTGCGGAGATCCATGGACTTCTAAGTAAAATGCTGTAGTCAAGGGGTCCGTCAATGACCCCTAGTTCGACATACAGGTTATTGATGATACCACAAGGCTTATATTCACAACCGTCAAATTCTTTCAACATCGTAGGCGATTGAGATAGGCGCGGCGAGCCAAGTGACTTCCAGCAATTTAGAGACATCATGCAAGTAGATGCTCTCTCATCAATAATAGTATTATGAACAAGGTGATTGAGAACATTTACTTGGATGGAGAATGCTAATTATGCTGGTAATTATGGCACATAGCTCGTATGATTAAAGACTACAAGATTGGAATCTATCGGGTCGATTCCACCAATTGCTGACAAGAAAGCCTGTTTCTGGGAGGGAAAATTTTGAAGTACCTCAAGCATCGACATAGGTGAAGGTGACTGAGCCAAATATTCAAATATATTATAATTTTGAGTTGCTCAGGCTCGAGGATTTAATGTCAATTTATGAACGATTCCCTTTGGTGGCTTTATTGTTAACTATGGAATAGAAGTTGGCAGAATTGATTGAGTGGATGGATTCCTGGTCGAGGTAGTAGGTTGATCAGTAGCCTCACTACCATAATATTTATTTCACTTAGACATGAAAAAATCATTTGTTGGCTTTGTGACAGATAGCATAAGCACTTGGGAACTAGAAGCGGGATCTGTAGCAACCATGTTTTCATCTAGATTCAGAAAAAGATTTGTCAATGCAGCAGATGAAATCGACGTCTTAAGAAATTTTGAGACTTCGGCGTGGTAAGGAAAGTCTCGAACAAAGTGCTCCTCATTACATATCAAGCAAGGGTAACGAGTTTTCCGATGGTTTCCATTTTTTTGATCAAATGATCGTTCCTGCGGGGTTTAATTTTTGTTTTTCTTCACTTTCCCCTTTTTATTGCATCTGGGTTGCTTGTCTATTTTTCCTTTGTAAGATGACATGAAAATAATCTTGGAAGAAGGTGCAGGATCAGATGCGGTAGAGTTTTGAGTATTTGTAGACTCAATCATACCGTCGTGGGCATGAGAGTCCTTGTATGGAGGAGGAACAAGAAAATTGTATCGCTACGCATTTGGATTTTTCTCAAAGAGCATGTTAAACTGAGTATAATCAAATCTAAGTACTAGGCACGAGTAATGGCCCGCTCTTCATTGACGATGCCACATTTAGCTACATCCTCGGTGATAGATGGAAGAAAGGACTTAATAAACCACTCAACAAGGAGTTGATCATGAACAAATGTTTTGACCATCCTACAATGACGATGCCACTCATGAATATGATAAAAAATGTGAGTAGAAGTTCTCTATTTAAAATTGGTTGGCAGTTCCATTCCAGTTTCATATCATATGGGTAACTGAAAGTGGGTAAAAAATGTAGTAGCTAAGGCAGTGAAATTATCAAATTAAGCTCGTGGTAATTCAATATACCACTTCGCAGCTAAACCAGTGAGTGTACAATGGAAAAGACGTAGTCGAACAGAGTCATCATTTAAAGATTTGGATGAGCACCACAAATAATAATTCATAACATGCGTTGACGGGTCTTCTCCAGGGTTTCCATTGAATTTAGGAATGTCGTAGGGTAATTTATGTGGTATCATCGATCACCAAGGAGACTAACTGATGGAATTGTTGGTAAGCTGATTTAAATCAGGTAATTCTAAATTTGAGACAAAGGGAAATTGTTGATTCAAGTCAGGTTGATCCTGACTAGTATATGATGGATTTTCTTGGGAAACATGCCTTTGAGCACCAACATAAGGCATTTATTGTTGGTAACCCAGATAGGGGTTGTTTTGATGACCAAATGCTTGAGATATCTATTGACCAAGACCTAGGTAAGTTTTTTGTTGTTGGAATTGTTGTTTTGGTATTTGAGGTTGTGGCTGCCAAGGTGACTGTCCACCAAGATTATGGCCCAAACCAAAATAGCTTGGACCTAGTTGTAAATAGGCAATATCGATAGGAGCCTATGATATCCCATAAAAGGGTAATCCAGCCTGTAAATGGAATATTCTGGATACAGGTGGTCGTTGTAAACCAGTCAAAGGAGTTGGAGTCTGGAGGCCCAAAACTTGAGGGTAATGGGTTCAACGACCCACTTGAGACAGTTGAGGTACAACCAATTGAGCCTGTAAATGGGGTAATGAAGTATTAACAGGTGGAGTGGATGTAGGTGCAACACGTTGAACTGATTGATATGAATGCATAATCTTTTGTGGTTGAATGGGTAGTATAGGCTGCCACCGAAAAACAATCATTCCAACATTTGGGTGACCATAAAATGACATGGTACTATAAAAATGGGTGACCATAGGTTCCCCCCCAGCATGAGGAGTATAATAAGATGGAATATATAGTTCTCCAAATGGTGGGAGTCTAGTCAAGATTGTACTGGATGGAATATACCTAGATGGACCAACATGATGTTGCATTGAAGATGTGTATAAAGGATGTGGCTGCTACAGGCCTCTGAACTATGTTATAATGAGGCTCGAGGGCCTATTTTTTATTTAGAAACAATGGAAAACCCTAAACATCCAAAACCCTAACCCTAGGAGATGAAGCGCCAAAATTATGGGTCTCGTTTGGGTAAACTGGTGTCTCAACTTCCCAGGGATGTAACTTTGGCATACGATCTCCATTTGACGTGCACCATACCTCGTTAGAAATATCTATCCGAGGACTACAGTTTTTTATGTGAGCAACATTGGTCCCATGTTGCTCTTGTTTTTCCCAAAAAATGTCATTGCGGTCCTCAAAACGGCTTTGGAAGTTCAGGACCCGAAAAACTGCTAAAAATAGTAAGTTGTGCTAAAATTGAAAAACTGAAAGAGACAATGGTGGGGCCCCAAGTGGAATAGGCGGGTGGCAACCAATATATACTTGGATCATGACTACACGAAAGGGAAGAATCAATGGCTAGGATCGACTGAGAAGCAACCGATACAGGGACAAATTCCAGTTGTTTGACTTCAGGATCTATATGTTCTGGTAAAAGAATGATGGGATCTAAATAAAATTCCAGTTGAAAAACATCAAGTTCGGGAGGTATGGTCTCACTAATTGGATGTATAGTGTCCACAAGTAACTGTGAGGACTCCGTTTCGACAACAATGGATAAACCAAAATGTGTAGAAGTGACTCGACACGAATATGGTAGATGTGATGAAGATGACGCACCATAGGTACTGATGGTATTGGTTTCGGTAGAATGAGGTTGCCTTCGCCGACCAGAAATGGCTTCCGATGGTAAAGGTGATTTAAGTTCTATTCTACGCAAATGATGGGGAAAGGGGTTTTCTTCTTCCATGATGACTGATTTATTTTATTACAAAAACAAATAAACAAATACAAGGTTGATACTAGGCAAAAGGTTTACCAAGTAATTGTGAACTACAGAATACCTCCTGGCGAACCAAGAAGTACGGCCAGTAAATCTCCCCGAATGTTGTGTTCGGTGTATCACAAGTTGCAAGGAGGCCAACTTAGTTACCTATGGATGGTAAGAAACCTAAAATTTTCCTCCCAAATATACCCGAAGGTACATGGAGGCCCAAGTCCATATTAGCGTTATCTAATGTGAAACCACACAGTGAAAGCACCCCCTTATACTTTTCATACTAGAACACCACCCTACATACCCGAAGGTACGTGGATGAGCTCTGATATACTTACGTATGTGTAGTGGGATCTCACACTCAGAATGTATCGGAAACAAGTTAGTGACAAATATTATTTTTAACGACACTAGAACACGTCTCTAACCTAGACCTTCTAAGTGTTATCGTTAATGTTACAATGCTTTATTAGGTTTATTAAGGTGAATTTTATGTTGATCTTGTTTAAAAGTTTATCTTTGAGGTATACCACGTGATGTAATGGGAAATTCCTAAAATGCAAACTAAATGAGAAGAAAAATTTTCAATTCAGTTTTTCAATGAAAAACCTACCTACTAAGGGGAAAGAGCAATCAGATATTGAGCATACAACAAAGAGCACAAACTAAATGCATATTTCCCTAATTTGTTCCTATGCAACACACAATCTCTAAATGCACGTGTATGTTTTTCTTTTTAGTTTCCTTTAATGTGAATGAGTAAAAGAAGCTAAATGCACATATCAATCAAACAAATGTTTTCTTTTGAGAAACAAGTAATGAAACAACAATTTATCTTAGGAAACTGAAGAATGAAAGGACAATTTTCCTGTAGGAAATGAAGAATGAAACAACAATTTTCTTTTCGAAAATAGAATTGATGTAATGCAAAAATTAACTACTTTGAATTTGATTTTATAACGATAAAGAAAACAACTAATGAAACATTGAAGAAATTACTTTTTAAAGGAGGAAAAAAAGGAAATTTTACTGGTCTCTAAGAGAAACTAGACATCTGAGAATATAACAAACAATTGGCTGAAACTTAAAGCAAAGACAAATTTTGATGGAATTTTGTTGGTTGAGGGGGCAATGTAGTCTCTAAGGGGAGAAAGTGTGTTTCAGAGCACCCCTAAATGGAACACAGTGCACTGTAGTGCATTGTACCCTCACCAACAGTGCGTTGGGTGTAGCTAAGTTTGGGAACAATCAACTAAACACACTTCTAATGCAATTTGTTCATTCAAATGCCCGATAAAATAATGTAGATTCTACTGATGATGGTAAAAAAAGGTAGAAACACCAGGAATGATGGGATTATCCCCAATGGAGTCGTTAATTTGTTATACGAAATTTTAATCTACAGATAAAATATATTCCTTGAGTGTGGTGTTCCTTCACTCAGAACAACAGAATAAATACAACTATTATTTTCTCTAAGACAAATAGATAGATAGAAAGTAAAGAATCCTACTTGTGATCATTTTCTCTCTCCTTCTCATTTTTTCGTTGTTGTCATCGCTCTCAATCCAACTCAAGCCGCTAGATCGATTCCTGCAATCAAATACAGAGAACATAAAACAACATACAAATATACAAATATCTACTTATATTAACCAAATCAAACCAAATAGATATGAGAATACATACATAATTGAGAATGAAACTCATAATATATAAGCATACATATGAGAAAATGAACAACTATCTTTATTAAGAAAGTATGAGGAGAAGATTACAACCAATAGATCGATTGTTCATCAACCTGATCCAACTTCATTCCATCCTCATCACACCAAGCATCATATCAGCAACATAACAATACTTCCAGCTCTTATCAATTGAGAGTCCAATAGCATAACATTACACAAATTTCTCCCTTCCTACCACTTAGATGAGTGCTAAATTTATAGGGAAGTTGAAGTTATTTTCTCAATAAATGGAATTGAATGTCTTTCTAATAATAGGTGATAAATGTTTCCAAGTTCAAAGGTGATGGATGAACACTTGTATTCAAATTATAACACCTGTGAGCTCTTCTAGAAGGAACTGGACATGTGGAGATTCCTATAATAATGATGATTTCTCTCCCAGGAGACCAACACACCCTTAAGTGTCAGGAAGTGCATTGCAGTGCACCTTTGGATGGAGGTAAGTGCAGTGCAATGCAATTAGGCCCATGTAGAGGAGCATTGATGAGTCAATGGGTCGTATAATCTATACTTCAAACCTTCGAAATATCACAATTGAAGCCATCAATGGAATGAATTCTCTTAGGGCATATAGCAACTGAATTAGCGGATGATAGACCCTATTCATTGGTCTTGGGGGATGATTCCAAATTTGACCAAGTCTAGGGGGATGATGCCCAAATTGACCTATAACACCTATGCACATGTGCCTAAGCAGATAAGAGTAAAATTGGATGATCAAAGTGAAAAATGCACATTTGTTGGTTATAGTGAGTAGTCAAAAGCTTACAAATTTTATAACCTTGTCACCAATAAGAGAATAATTAACAGAGATTTTGTGTTCAAAGAACAAGAGTCATGGAATGGGACTCTAGAAAAAACAGTCGATGCACAAGCACCATTGATGGAAGAGGATGATGTAGCAGAAAAGGAGTAGCAAGAATTAAGAGAGCAAAAACGAAATAGAGTCACACCAACAAGGAATCCAAGATTTTCAGAGAAGAATAGAACTTCAAGAAGATAAATAGACCATGATTCTCCAAGCAGCCAATCAGGTAATGAATCAAGAAATGGTAATAGAAAGATGAGAAGTTTGAAATATATTTATGATTGTTTGGACGTTAGTTCAAATTTTTCATTTTTTTCATTCCAACCTTCTTCGTTTGAAGAAGCAATCAGAGATGAAAATTGGGTGCAAGCCATTAATGAAGACACTGAATCTATTGATAATAATGATACATGGAATTTGGTTGATTTTTCAAAGGATACAAACCTCATTGGTATGAAGTGGGTGTACAAGACAAAGTTGAATGAGAAAGGTGAAATTGACAGATTTAAAGCAAGACTTGTAGCAAAAAGATTCTCGCAGCAACTAGGAATAGACTTTGGGGAAACATTTGCTCTAGTAGCTAGATTGGATATTGTAAGAGCAGTTCTAGCGACAACAACTCAGAACAAGTGGAAAGTATATCAGATGGATGTCAAATTAACCTTCTTGAATGTAATTCTAGAAGAAGAAACTTATATGAAACAGCATCCAAGTTATGAAGTTTAAGGTAAAGAAGATAACGTTTATAGGTTAGAGAAAGCGCTCTATGGACTCAAGCAAGCACCTAGAGCATGGTATAGCAGAATCGACAAATACATGATCGAGAATGGATTTTGCAGAAGCAACATTGAGCCTACCTTGTACACAAAGGTAAATGAGCATCGACAATTTTTTTGTTGTTTTCTTGTATGTTGATGATATTCTTTTTACAGGTGATCTTGAGTTAGATGGATTTAAAATAGCCACGATGAAAGAATTTGAGATGACAGATCTTGGTCTCATGAAATATTTTCTTGGCATATAACTTGAGCAATCTGAAAAATGCATTTTTATTTGCCCAAATAAATATGCCAGAGATTTGTTGAAAATATTCAGAATGGATAAGTGAAAAACTGTACCTACACTAGTTGCAACAAGTACTAAGTTAAGTAAGGATGATGAAGGATGAGATGTCAATCAAACTCTATTCAAAGTATTATTTGGCAACTTCATGTATCTCACAGCTACAAGTCCAGATATTATGCAGGGAGTGAGTTTGATTTCCAGATTTATGGAGACTCCAAAAGGCACACATTGGAGTGCAGGAAAAAAAATTTGAGATACATAACAGGAACTAGAGATTGTGGCATAATGTATGCAAGTACAGAAAATAAAGATTTGATTGGATACACAGATAGTGATTTTGGAGGTAGATTGGATGATAGGAAGAGAACTTCCGGTTATGTGTTCCATCTTGGTTCAGGTGTGATAACATAGGCATCTAAGAAGTAGCCCATTATGACACTATCATCAAAAAAAGCATAATATGTAGCAGCAACATCAACAACATGTAAAACAATATGTTTAAGAAGAGTATTGGATCGACTCAAGAAGAAACAATAGGGATAAACATCAATATATTATGACAACAATTCAGCAATTGCACTATCCAAGAATAGTGTGTTTCATCAAAAGAGAAAGCATATTGATACTAGATATCACTTTATTAGAGAACTTGTGAGCAATAGAAAAGTTCACTTGAAGCCTTATAAATCTAGTGATCAATTCGTTGATATATTTACAAAGCCATTAACAATATATGTGTTTGAGTTTCACAAAAGAAACTTGGGTGTTGTAAGCCTAGCTGAGACATAGACGACCACACATGTTTGAGTTGTGATGAGTTATGTTTTAGTTTAGCTATCGTAATTAAGGGGGAGTGTTAAAATAGTTAATTAACTCCCGCATGAAGGGTTAGACGATTAGTTAGGTAAGCATTGAGTTTTATGATACATAAATTTGGTGAGTGAGTTAGAGAGTCAGTTAAATGAGCATTGAGCAAGTCGAATTATGTGATAGATGAGTTTGGTAAGTGTGTGCATGTCAAGCAAGTCAGGATAAATACCCTTCAACGAGTTCATTGTATTTACCAAACAAGAGAGATTGAAAATTAATAGAAGAGTGGAATCTCATTTATGTTATTGTATGAAATCTTTGTGTAATTTGTGCCTTTACTGTTCTACCACTCCAACATAGTAGTCGTCAATTTGTGGCCACGAAGAGTTATGCATATATCCCAAATTCCAAAGTCGGGAATGGACGAAATTTAACATGAAGGAACCCTCAATTCATTGCGATCACCTTAGTCACTATCAACCATTGTCAATTTCCTTCAACTAGATTCTTAAGATCTCTGTATTAGTTTTCTTACCCCACGTGAGTAATGGCACTTATTTATAATTATATTTCTCGTTCTATCCTTCGACATTTACAAATTTGTAATTATCTTTGTAGGCCTATCCTTTCGCATTTACAAAGATGCATGGAGATGGCTTGTTGTGCACGTGTACCTGTTTTCTTTCTTCTCGAAATTGCTATTCTTATTATTACTAAAGCGTGAGTTATGTATATGATCCAGTGGGAAGATAAAAAATTCTCATGTATACTTAAGGGATAAGAGGATATTTGTGCTTCTACAAAGTACAATGTTTATGTTCGCAAACTTAAAAGCCTTTACAACCCCACTGTTACACACATGCCCTGAAAAAAAATTTAAACTTTTATATAGACGGCGTTTCTGTAATTCAGATATATGGGAATTAAAACATGATCCGAAATTTTTAATAGGTCGTGGAGCTTGCAAATATAAACTAATGAATAAACGCTATGGTTGGGCGTAAGAATAACTAATGGTTTCTTTATTATATACAATTAACACTACGGTTTCTTTATTATCTTTATTATATACAAAGAAATATAATCAAGAAACTTGAGGGTTACTTGGGGTTAAATTATAATTAATGGTTTTTAATAAAATCATTATTACATTAAATTATTAAAATATTATTATCATATAAAATCATTTTAATTATATTATATTATTTTAGATTTTATTATTTTATTGATTATATTTTTTTTTTTCTAAATAAGACTAAATCTATTAACTTATAAAAATATTGGTACAAAACTACCACAGCTGCTGCTGTGTAAGCCAGCTAGCTGGGACTGATTGTCAGCACTGTTCTTGATTGTACTAGGTCGCCCAGAGCGGGAAACCGACCCATTAAGCATAATGTACTGGGCCGCCCTTGGAAGGGAAACCAGCCAGAGGTTTATACATAAAATGTAAACAACAACATAAAAGCTAGAAGCACCATACTGCCCATCAGTAGAGCAATTGAAACAGCAAAACTCAAAAAAACCAAAAGTGAATGAGCCAGGAGATTTAACCCTCGTGCTCAGAAGACATTGGTTCCTCTTCAATTCTGCATGCATATTCATTCTCCTCGCTACTGTCCTCCTTTCGTGCATGGCTGTCAGTCTTCAAATCTTTGTTGTCAGCGTGAGGGCGCAACTCTGTGAGTTGAGGGGGAGAGGGGCGAAGGTCGATAGGAGGGGAGGGGGAGGCACGGAGCGGGATTTCTTCACGGAGAGATACAGTGATGAAAGCGGTGATTATGGAGTCGAAGGAAGTGCAGTGGAAGCGGAGCTCAACATTCTGGGTAGATTGTCTGATAGTAGAACCCCGAAACCTGTTGGCTCGAGGATTGCGCTGACTAGGAGGGACAGAGAAGTCTGAAGGGGGTGGCTGACTGGAATGAGCGAGAGGGACAGGAGGAGGGTCATGACCAGGAGGCCCAGAGGCGGGAGAGGGCTGACAGGGGAAATCACCAGAATTCGCAGCACGAGCACGGCCTCGACTTCTGCCAACAGGACCAGAATTCACAGCACGTCGTCCTCTGCCCCTGCCTCTGCCTCCACCACCGCAAGAGGCAGGCGGGGGCGTGATATCATCATCCTCAGAGGAGGAGATAAGTTCAGAGAGTGGCGAAGGAGGATTGACAGTTGCAAGGCCTCGACTAGCGCCTCGTCTATAGCGCATGCACTGCCTGAGGCGTGGCATGGCCAACAAAAGGTGGCGCAAGCGAGGACTTCCAAGGAGAAGGTTAGGAACTTGAGAAACGGTGAGGAGATCACCAGAGTGATGCCGACCGGGCAGAGGAGCAGTATAACCAGAAATACAATTGCCAGAGGAGGAACTATCCCGAGAATGCAAATTGAGGCCAAAGGGAGACAAAGTACCTGCAATGAGCACTGTTGTAGCTCCAGATGAGGTCGAGGCGCTGCAGAAGGGGCTGTTGGAGAAATGAACGCCCGGAGTTGTCTCCAGACAAGCAAGAATGCTACAGCGGCGTCTTGTCTGCGTTTTGCAGCTGGAATTGGCACATCCGGGTGAACAAACAGCATTCAAGGGGTGCAGAGGTCCGCCATGGCTCTCATCGTTCTGCTCTCCCTCCATATTGCAAACGTTCAACAATACCAGCGCCATATACCCGAGAGCAAAGGAGTAATAACTACAGCTCTGTTCAGATCGAGGCGTATTAATAACGCCAGCAGATGAAGTGCTATGGGCCATGTGGGCTCGGCATGTATGCAGCGTTGGGAGCTGCGCAGGAGCCCATGGCTCATTAATTCGCCACCGCAGCCGCATCCGGCGATTTTATTGATTATATTAATGTTAATATTAAATTATTATTTTTATATTAATTATGTATTACAATATCAATAAATATTTTGTATATTGAATTTACATAATATGAAAAATATAATATATATAAATCATATAGATAAAAGTATTTTTGGAAAAATCACATCATTAAGATTTCTAACTAGTTAATGTGGTTCATTCTCGGAACAAGGTTGAGAGATTAATTGATCTCAATGAATAAATAGTGGAGATGCATTATTGCCCGAAATTAACCGTTGAGAACTAGATGTTAGAAAGTTAGTTAAAAATGTATTAATTAAATAATTTAAATTTTTAACGAATGGGTTAATAAATTATTAAGTAATTGAACTCTGTAATAGGGAGGGGAAAAAGATTTTAGTTTAAAATATTACTTAATTAATTGTTAAAAAATAAAAATAAATCAATAAATTAATTAAAATAAAAATAAACTAAGGGAACTAAGAAGGAATTACGGAGGGCAAATTTTTAATAACTAAATAAATAAGTAAATTAAATAGATTAAATAAAAATTTTAATAAGGGATTTCTAAATAAATATAATAGGTAGTAAAATAATAGGAGAGAGGTAAAGTTTTTTTTTATAAAACTAAATAAATAATTTATTTAATTATTGGATCAAATAAATCAATAAATTAAAAATAATAAATAATAAATAAACAAAAATATCTAATAAAAATAATAAATAAGCAAAGAGATCGAAGAAGGCACTAGGGAGGGGTTAAAAATAATAATAATAATAATAATAATAATAAATAAATATAACAAACATTATATGGCGAGAACCGGGGCCCAACTCTTACTTAATTTCCAACCATCATCGCGGTTGAGATTCTTAGAATGTTTCAATTTCGATCACTTCCTTTAATTTCCTATGGTGAAAGTGATCTACCTTAGCAACGACCTTTGAGTCTTTAATATAAACATGGTGGCAACATTTTTCCACATTTTGAGCAAGAGCTGAGGTATGGGACCGATTATGTCTAATATCCGCAACATGCTCCGTGATTCTATGCCTAATGGATCGACGAGTTTCTCCTATATAGGGAGTTCCACAAGAAAAAGGAATCATGTAAACACCTTTCATGTCCTTAGGGTCGATAGGGTCTTTAAAAAACCCAAGAGATTTTATAATAGTGCAGAGAGGTTTGAAAGAAGCCGAGATATTATTTCACCGAAGGACATGGTAAATTTTGTCTGTTGTCCCCTGGATAAAAGGGAGATGGACCTTGGAAATAGGATCCACCCGAGTAGATTTTCCACACAATCCTTTATATGCCTTCTCAAAGGCTTTAAGACCTTCAGATCTACTGTGTTAAAGCCTTTTAAAAGGCATATAAAATATTGTGTGGAAAATCTACTCGGGTGGAATCATATTTCCAAGGTCCATCTCCCTTTTATCCACGAGACAAAAAACAAAATTGCCCATGTCCTTCGGAGAAATAATATCTCGACTTCTTTCAAACCTCTCTACACTATTAGAAATTCTCTTGGGTCTGTTAAAGACCCTATCGACCCAAATAACATGAAAGGTGTTTACATGATTTTTTGTTCTTGTGGAACTCCCTATATAGGAGAAACTGGTCGATCCATTAGGCAGAGAATCAGGGAGCATGCTGCGGATATTAGACATAATCGGTCTCATACCTCACCTCTTGCTGAACATGTGGAAAAATCTTGCCACCATGTTTGTATTGATGACTCAAAGGTCGTTTTTAAGGTAGATCACTTTCAACATAGGAAATTAAGGGACACGATCGAAACTGAACGACGTTATAAGAATCTCAACCGTGATGATGGTTGGAAACTAAGTAAGATTTGGGCCACGATTCTCGCCATGTAATGTTTGTTATATTTATTTTTATTTTTATTTTTGTTTTTTATTTTTTAATTATTATTATTATTATTTTTTAACCCCTCCCTATTGCCTTCTTAGATCTCTTTGCTTATTTATTATTTTTATTATATTTTTTGTTTATTTATTATTTATTATTTTTAATTTATTGATTTATTTGATCCAATAATAAAATAAATTATTTATTTAGTTTTATCAAGAAAATTTTACCCCTCCCATATTATTTTATTACCTATTATATTTATTTATAAAGCCCTTATTAAAAAAATTATTTAATTTATTTAATTTACTTATTTATTTAGTTATTAAAAATTTGCCCCTCCGTAATTCCTTCTTAGGTCCCTTAGTTTATTTTTATTTTAATTAATTTATTGATTGATTTTTTTTTTTAGACAATTAATTAAGTAATATTTTAAACAAAAATCTTTTTCCCCTCCCTATTACCCAGTTTAATTACTTAATAATTTATTAACCCATTTGTTAAAAAATTAAATTATTTAATTAATAAATTTTTAACTAACTTTCTAACGGCTAGTTCTCAACGGCTAATTCCGGGCAATGATGCATCTACACTATTTATTCATTGAGATCTATTAATCTCTCCACCTTGTCGTGAGGATGAACCATATTAGCTGGTTCGAAACGTCGACCTAATTCTAATGATGTGATTTTTCAGAAAGTACTTTTATCTACATTATGGATCACAAAAGTCTTAGATCTAACATATATATATCATCTTAAATCAACTATAAATATGTAATAAATCATCTTAAAATTATTATAATTAAATTATAACAATTATTAAGTAAATATTATATATAATATTTTAGTGATTTGAAATATTAAATCAATTATAAATATGTAATACATCATCTTAAAATTATTATAATTAGATTATAACAATTATTAAGTAAATATTATATGTAATATTTTAGAGAATTGAAATATTGATTAACGCATTAATATATTAAGTAAAATATTCATTTAAAATATTTCATGACATTGGACATTAATTTAAACATATTTAAATTAATATATTAATATTAGTACTAGTATTAACATTAATACTAGTTGTTATAATGAAATAATTCAAAACAATTATTTATATATAATAAATCATCTTATAATTATCATAATGGAGTTATATTAATAATAGTGTATTTTGTCTACGGGGTTTTGGATAAACGATGATCTAGTGCTCTATTAAGGCACTCCTTGATGTGAAGTCACTCGTTCAATTCCCCGCTTCGATCGAGGTTATATATTGGACATGATGAAGATGTAGTCTTTCCAAGCTTACAAAAAAAACAATTGGTGTAGTCTAACTTATGTATGAAATAGCCTTTTGAAAAATCTGACGATATAATTTCAAGCAAGGATGTGATTTTTTGTTGTTTAAAATAATTTGTGTATGCATAAATGGATTTATCTCCATGAAAAATTCTTAGGTCACTTAAATTCTACATATTAAACAATTTAAACTCAAGTTTTTAAAAATATTTGTCAAATGTTAAAATTAACGTGAAAAAATGTCATGAAAAAAACATTTTATCTATAAGTTAGACTAGGCCTTAATAATTAATTAAATGTTATATATATTATTGTAATCAATTGAAATATTAATTAATACATTAATACATAACTTAAATCATTTATTTAAATTTGGTTTTTTTTGTTGATCTAAACCACGAAGGTTTGAACTTTGAATCTCATGCTTTACATATTACTTCATGAAAAGTAAATTTCTAATTGCGTTGCGCATCATAGGCTAAAAATGTTTAAATTAATATATCAATATTAATTAATATTAATATTAATTAATTAATATATTAGCACAACCACACTAATAAATGTGGTTGATATATGTCAATAGGCTTATATCAATCGCATGAACAATTACATTGGTAAATTTGGTTCATATACATCAATACGCGTAAATGCTATGGATTTAATATTAATATCGTTATTGATAAAAATATAATTATAATAATAATTATTGTATTATATTAATATGATAATATTATTCATATTATTAATAATATAATAAACCCAAAGGATTAAAATTATAAACCCTTGGGATTAATATTATAAACCCAAAGGATTAAACCTAAATGTCACAATGTTATAGCCATTGTCGCAATGTTACATTAAATTACAATTTATCCATCGTCGTAATGCAACAACAGAAAATGTGGTCAACCACATTTAATAGTCTCGGTGATTGTTCAATTATGTTTGAATATTTTTGAAAATCGAAAGATTTCAACTTTGGTTAAACATAATTTCCTATTAATATTAATAATCAAACATTTTGTGATGTCAACCATGGTGAACAATGGTTGAATCTAGGCTATAATGGTCAAACATGATAAACCATGGTTGAATATGGTCAACCATGATCGACCATAGTCAACCATGATGAACCATTGTTGAATATGGTCAACCATTATTAACCATGGTCAACCACAATGAACCATGGTTGAATATGGTCAAACATTGTTGAATAGGGTCAAACAAGGTCATCCATGTTTAACCATGGTCAATCAATTTAAACCATCATCAACCATGATGAACCATGTTCAACCATGATAAACCATGGTCAACCATGATCCACCATCATCAACCATGGTCATAATCATCAATCAATGTCTCTACAGTCAACCATGATCAACCATGGTCAATCACACTCAAATATGGTTAATCGTGTTCAATTTATTTATTGTAAATGATGATAAACCATGATCATCCATGGTCAACAATGGCCAACCATGATTAACCATGGTTAAAATTCATTAAACATGATTAAGGTCTCTCTGGTTGAATTTGGTCACCCATGGCTAAGTGTGTTGTTCAACCGCCATCAACCATGATCAAGCGTCATCAACCATGGTAATAATGGTTGACCAATGTTTCTATAATCAACCATGATTAGCCATGGTTGAATATGGTCATCTTTGGTTAATCATGGTCATCCATGGGTTTATTAATCCCTTCATTTTATAATATTAATAATCCTTGGGTTTATAATTTTAAAAATGTGTTGGGTTTATTAATCCCAAGAGTTTATAATATTAATTCATTAGTTTTTTAATATTAATCCCTTGGGTTTAATAATCCCAATGATATATAATATTAATATTCCCTTGGGTTTATCATCATAGGGTTTCAATAATATTAATTGTATGGTTTATAATCCTTTCATTTATAACATTAATCCTAGGGTTTAATATTATTCCCTTGAGTTTATAATATTAATACCTAAGCATCACAATGTGACAAACATTGTCGCAATGTCACAACCATTGTCCTAATGTTAAATTAAATTACAATTTACCCATTGTCACAATGTGACATTAGAAAATGTGGTCAACCTCATTTAATAATGTTGGTGACTTCTTGATTATGTTTGAAAATCAACAATCTTCAACTTTACTAAAACAAAATTACATATTAATTTATTATTAATTAATACTAATAATCAATCATGTTGTGATATCTGAATGGTGTAGAAATCTATCCAACATCGCAATGTGACAAACATTCTTGAAATGTTACATTACATTGTGATTTATCCAACGTCACGATGTGACATTACAAAATTATTCAAGCACATTTACTATTGTGGTTAACTATGTTGGACTACGTTTGATAGTAAGCACATGGTCAACCATGTTCAATGATGACTAACCATGACCAATAATGATAAACCATGGTTTAATAAGGTCAACTCTGGTGAATAATGGTTGAATATGGTCAAATATGATCAAACATGATCAATAATAGTTGAATATGGTCAACGATGGTCAATCATGATCAATAATGGTCGAATACGATCAACCCTTATCAACCATGGTAAATTGCGATGAACCATGATTAAATATTGTAAACCATGGTGGAATATCGTCAAACATGGTCATCCATGTTCAACCATGGTCAATCAATGTTATCCATCATCAACCATGATTAACCATGTTAAAACATGACCAACCATGGTCCGCCATAATCAACCATGCTCATAATGGTCAATCAATGTCTCTATAGTGAACTATGATCAACCATTGTTTATCATGCTTGAATAAGTTCAACTATGGTCAATGTCTCTATGGTAAACCATGATCAACCTCTATCAACTATGTTCAACCATGGTCAACTATTTTCAACCATAATAAACCATGGTCAACAGTAGTTAGCCATGATTAATCATGGTTAATTTTTTTCAACCATGATCAAAGTCTCTTTCATTGAATTTGGTCAAACATGGTTGAGTGTGGCCAATCGTGATCAATCATGGTGAACCGTAGTCAACCATAGTCCCTACAGTTTATAATCCCTTAGGCTTATAATATTAGTCCTATATTTTAATCTTAATCCCTTAGGTTTATAATCCCTTGGGTTTATAAACCTAGGGTTTATTATTATTGATTAATATTAATAATAAAACCTTGGGTTTAATATTATTATTTAATATTAGTAATCAAACATGTTGTGATTTATGAATGGTATATATATCTGTCCAACATCGTAATGTGACAAACATTGTCACAACTTTACATTACATTTAAATTTATCGAACATCACAATGTGACATTACAAAATTTGTCAACCACATTTACTGTTGTGGCTCACTATGTTGGACTATGTTTGATAGTCAACACATGGTCAAACATGATTAACCATCGTAAATCATGATCAACCATGGTTGAATAAGGTCAACCTTGGTAAAAAATGGTTGAATATGGTCAAAGATGGTCAAGCATGCTCAATCATGGTTGAATATGGTCATCCATAATCAACCATGGTGAACCATGTTGAACCATGGTTGAATATGGTCAAACATGGTCATCCATGTTCAACCATGGTCAATCAATGTCAATCATGATCAACTATGATCAAGTTCGTTCAACCATGGTCAACCATGGTACACCATCATCAACCATGGTCATAATAGTCAATCAATGTCTCTAGAGTCAACCATGATCATCTATGGTTAGTCATGTTTGAATATGGTCAATGTCTGTCTCGCAAACCATGATCAATTGTGGTCAACCATGGTCAACTATGTATAATAATATATTGAAGTTTGTAATATTAGGATTTATAATATTAATCTTAGGTTTGATATATTAATCCTTGAGTTTAATATTAATCCTAGGGTTTAACATTAATCCCTTAGACTATACTCCCTTGGATTTATAATCTTAATCTTATGGTTTATAATCATATGGTCTAATATAAATTATATGGTTTCTATTATTAATCCTAGGGTTTAATATTAATCCTTGGGTTTATAATCCCTTATTTTTATTAATCCCTTGGGTTTATAATATTGATCCCTTGGGTTTATTAATCCATTAAGTTTATAATATCAATTCATTAGTTTATTAGCCCATAGGGTTTACTATTATCCCATTGGGTTCTTAATATCAATAATTCTTTGGTATTATAAAATCAATCCCTTTGGTTAATAATATTAATCCTTAATATATAATAATATGTAAGGTTTATGATATTAAGGTTTATAATTTTAATCTTATGTTTAATATATTAATCTCGTGGTTTAAAATATTAATACTAGGATTTTTTTTTAATGTGGTTTAAAAACACTAAGTGGCCGCTACATCCACGAGAAAATCCAAGTATATCAACCTAAAGGGATCTACCCACCGGCCAAACTAGCAAGGCCTATCACCAAGGGCATCGAGGAGATTTAACCCCGTGGCATTTCAATAGGAAAGATACTTAGCAACATGAAATCGACCAACTGAGCTATCCCTTGGGGCTATATTAATCATAGGATTTATAATCCCTTGGGGTTATAATATTAATCCTAAAGTTTAATATTAATCGATTAGGTTTATAAGCCCTTGGGTTTTTAATATTAATTCCTTGGGTTTATCAATCAGTTGAGTTTATAATATTAGTAATCTCTTGCATTTATTAATCCCCTCAGTTTTTCAATCTCTTATGTATATAATATCAATAATCCCTTGAGTTTATTATGTTATTGATAACATCAAAAATATTATCATATTATTATAATTATTATAATATAGTGATATTAACAATAATAATAATAATATTTTATATTTATTAATATCTATATTAATAATAATATTAAATTTACACTATTGGCATTTCTTAGTGTATATCAACCATATTTTATAATGTAGTTGTGCATGCTATTAATATGTATCTATCAATATATATCAACCATATTTATTAACATAATTGTGCTTAACCAATAAAAAATTAAAAACATCAAATTTTATAAATTAAAAAATATATTTTTATTTAAAAAAACTCTATATAATGGAAAAATAAACCATATTTTAAAAACTTATACAATCATAAAATGCCAATATTATTTCAGAGTTGTAATTACAATAGTCCATTTCGCAATTATAATAAAATGGACTAATGTTATTTTTTCATATGAATACTCAGTGAAAAGGACTTCAATGGGATTACAACGATGATAAAAATTCACATGATTCAGGGACATTGCAAAGTGAATTATTTTGAACCAATTTAAAATTATATATTTGATTTTTCATTAACCAATAAATTATTTACGCCCACGTGGTGTAGAATAGTCAGTGATGGGGTGCACTGTTAAGGCA
This sequence comes from Pinus albicaulis, assembly GCA_034641835.2. Classification (NCBI taxonomy): domain Eukaryota; kingdom Viridiplantae; phylum Streptophyta; class Pinopsida; order Pinales; family Pinaceae; genus Pinus; species Pinus albicaulis. The sequence continues at coordinate 478,039,349 of CM076577.1, forward strand.
CTCCGTTCTGTAAGGTCACCGGTTCGAAACCCATGGGTGGCATGGGAGGAGAAAAAAATGGAAAAATTAGGATTAGTCTAAACGAGAAAAAAAAAAAAAAAAAAACCAATAAATTATTTACTTTTAATTTAATAATTGATTTGTTAATATTATTTAATTTTAATTTTATGCTATATCAATTTACTTGTTAAATTTTTAATATCTTTTTTCTTTAAAAAAATGTTTAATATCTTTTTTTTCCATGGATGAATATTTTTATTTTGGAAATAAGATAGAAGATGCAAGATTTAATGGTGGTGAAACATCTAAAGAGTTGTAGTTTTTTTTTTAATTTTTATAAAATTTTATTAATTATGAGATTAGAGATATTATAAATTTAGTAAACAAGATATGTTTATACCATTTCTATGTGGTAATGTTGAAGATTATTATTAATGTTAATCATATATTACTAATTACATTAAGTATGGGAGAGATGTTATTGTTGTAAAATTTCTTTTAGTAATCATCACATGCAATGGAACATTGTCGACGCGTTTCGAACCAACCAGTTTGATTCATCATGAGGACTAGGTGAGAGATCAGATCAATACATTAAGTTTAAATAGATGTATAGATGGCTACAACCACTGTGATTCATCATCACGACTAGGTGAGAGATGAGATGAGGACATTAAGTTTAAATAGATGTACAGATGGCTAAACTAGCTGTTAGGAAAATAGCTAGTTTGACTTTTTTTTTTAATGACTAGTTTCATTTTATTATTAAAATATTTGATTTGTTTTTTCAATTACTTAATAGATTAATTAATTTATTAATTAATTGTTTCATATATATATATATATATATATATATATATATTTCTTTCTTTCTTATTTTATTTAGTTGATTTAATTATTAATGTGCAAGGTCCAACTAAAAATTAACCAATGACCAAAATAAATAAATAAATTGAAATAAAAATAAAAAATAAAAATAAAAATAATAAATATATATAGCATAAAATATAATAAAAAAATAAATTATAAAAATTAAAATAAATAATAATAAAATAAAATAAATAAAAATAAATAAATAAATAAAAGAACAATAAGTAGGGTAGAAATAAAAGGCAATCAAGAATATAAGGCAGGTATCCAAAACCTACTGATGTTCTAGCCATCATCTCTATTGAGATTAATGGGTCTTTTTTCAATTTCTAAAGCCGTTAATCTCAATAGACCCGTTAATCTCAATAGAGATGATGGTTAGAACATCTGCCATCATCTCTATTGAGATTAACGAGTCTTTTTTCAATTTCTAAAGACGTTAATCTCAATAGACCCATTAATCTCAATAGAGATGATGGCTGGAACATCAGCAGGTGTTGGATAACTACCTTATATTCTTGATTGCCTTTTATTTATGCCCTTCTTATTGTTCCTTTATTTATTTTTATTTATTTTATTTTTATTATTTTTTTATTTTTATTTTTTGTGATTTAATTTTTTATTATATTTTATGCTATATATATTTTTTATTATTATTTTTATTTATTTATTTATTTATTTTGGTCATTGGTTATTTTTTAGTTGGACCTCGCACATTAATAATTAAATAATTAAATAAACTAAATAAAATAAGAAATATATATATATATATATATATATTTAATAAGTTAATTAATCTATTAAGTAATTGAATAAATAAATCAAATATTTTAATAATAAAATGAAACTAGCCGTTACAAAAAAAAAATTAAAAGTCAAACTAGCTGTTTTCCTAACGGCTAGTTTAGCCATCTCTACATCTATTTAAACTTAATGCCCTAATCTGATATCTCACCTAGTACTGATGATGAACCACACTGGTTGGTTCAAAACGCGTCGACAATGTTCCATTGCATGTGATGATTACTGAAAGAGATTTTACAATTTTATATGATGGATTACAGAAGCGTTGATTCTAAAGATGTTATTGTGTTAAAAGGAAGAATTAATTAAAATAATAATAATAATAATAATAAAACATAAATTTGGATCAATTAAAAAATAGTGATAATAAAAATGAAAAATCGATTCAATTTAATATGTTATATGTAATTTTGATTTTATCAATAAAAATACAAACTTTTTTTTCTATAAAATAAATAAAATATGCATATCATGCCTTGATGGGAGTGATAAACAATGGGATATCAAAAAATGTGGCGAGGGCTCTCCACCCTACGCCCCACTCTTCACCTGGTAAGATGAATCATTTGACAGGCAAGATCCATGTAATCATGTCTGTGGAGTCCAGTATTTAAGGATCACCAACTAATGCCATTTGAAATAGATGTAGTGCTAGTGTAATTGATGCAAGGATGGTGGTTTAGATGGTGGAAGTTGGGTACACAGGGGAATTTATGCAAAAGAATGTTGGTCGAGATTTTCATGGAATCATTCACGAAGGTTTTATCCAAGGCTTAGAGTTTAGGTCTAAGAGTGGGAGAGGAGAGGGGATTTCAGGATGATTTTGGTCTTGTAAATCTTAGTAAATAGGAGGCTTTGTGCATTCAGGAATTTAGCATTGTCGGGAAATATAGGAGACCCACTATGAATTCACCCCGATACATTACTATTTTTGTTTTGTGAGCATCTTTTGTAGAGGTTCTTTGTGTAATTCATGCTAGCTATAAGCACAAATGTCCTATTTCTTTCTCTATGTTGGTTTTTTTTGTGTTTTTTAGTCTTTGGAAAGTTGGGTGTGGTGTTTTAGAGTTCTAGTTCGAAAGAGGGCATCTTAGAATTCCCTCTATAGAGAATATAGGGTAATTAGGGTTGTGTTGAGTGGTACCGACAAGGGTTTAGACCCACCCTTGGGTGGCCGAATAGTAAAAATGGACAGGGGTTGGATTGCTCGTTCAACTATGGGGTGTCGTTTTCCTTGATGCCATTCTTCCATGGGTCTAAAATTGCTTTATTCGATGTGTATTGGTGGGGGATATTTCTCTCCTTTGGGTTCTAAATGGTGAACGAGGACAAGGTTGTTTCTCTAATACCTAATTTCTATATCCATGTGGTGGTTACAAAAAATTGGTGTGGTTCTTATAGTTCATAGTGGGGGTCGTGGGAAGCTAGAACACTCTCCAAATCGTGGATCTACACTTATCTACCTAGCTAGGGTAACAAGTTTTTGAAGAGGGGATTTTTTGGAGTCAAGAAGACCCAGTGCAAAGAGGAACATGGACTCTCCAATAGGTAGGGTGAGTAATGTGTTGTAAACGAGAAAATTATATGGTCATCATTGTTAACAGGAATAGGGAAAAGGTGAAACAATGGATCCTTCATTTCCCTGTTGGAGATACTCCCTCCCTCTGGTTGGAAATACTCCCTCATCAGATGATAATGCATAATGCATTGGTCCAACTTAATCAGGCCAGACAATATGACCATAGTGATATAATTGACTTCATGAACCACCTGCAAAAAAATATGTGGGAAATGCATTGGAGGATGGTGAGTCTTTGGAGAGGAAAAAGGCGCATTCAGGAACAACTGGACTGGTTGGAATCTAGGCTAGATCACATGGAGGATCATGTCCATTGTGAGTTTAAACCCTCATCTTCTTCGGGTTTATTTGTAGACCACTCTGTCCTAGTAATTCTAATGTTACCTAATGCGTGTTGGTTGTTTTTTTGTGTTGTTAGTTTTTTTAACAATGGTTGCTAGTTAGTATTTTTAGATCACTATTGGTTTAACATTATATCATGTATTTGGGCATGCACATGTTGGCCAAAAAATCTAGTACGAGTGAGGCCAATAAGGTTTTGAAAGACACCGTGATGATGTAATTTCTTGAAGTACTGAAATTTATCAATTTATCAAAAAATAATATTATACATATCATGTTAAAATAAATTTAAATAATAATGATTCATATTCATAACCATGATACACATATAATTAACAAAAATATAAAAAATTATAAATTTAATTAATAAACCTAGAATTAGAAATAAGAATATTTCTATATAGACAGATGTGAAATGTATATAAATATAAATAATATTACTAAGAATTAGCATAAATCTATCTTAACTCTAGATTTTCCAAGTTTCTATAGAAATTATATCTCTGATGTGCAAAAATTTCCTCAAGTTCTGCATTCAAAAACAATTTTTCATCTTGAAATACTTGATATACTAATATAAAAGTGCTAAAATTTTTTTTTTCATCATGGTGTCTTCCTAAATTATTAAAACCACCAATTTTTATACATATCTTCATATTCTACACATCCTTTTAGAAAGTAAAATAGAATTATATATATATATATACTTTTTCCCAATTTATATCACAATATTTTCTTAATTATATCATTAAAAATATCTGCATTTTTTCAGGAAATAAAAAACCAACAATTTTCTATTAAATAAAAATATGTTTACATATAGCATGCATATCACATATGTGCTAGTATATCCCCATATAAATTAGGACCAATATTCAGCATCTTACAGAAAAAAAACTAACAACAAGCCCAATGGCACCATATATTATGTAAAAAAGATAAGTGAAAGGGCACATAGGCCCAACAAAGGACCCTGTAGGAAGCAACAATTATATATAGAAAATGGGAAACCACTCATTACAATGTCAATGCCGTGAGATACTCTAATAGACAAGTAAAAAAATAGAAGATCCTATGATCGGTCAAGGAAAGCAACAAACGTCGGAAGATACTTTGACCAGTAAAAAGCATGGAGATGCTCTGAGAGACCCATCAAAACTAAGTAGGTTAAGAAATTAACACCTTTGGACCACTCTCACCCAACAACCCAATAGTTCCATTCTCGGCCAATTTCAGATTGTGCAGGTATAAGGGTGTAATTTCTCATTTTGTACTTGTAATTTCATTTTTCCATTTAATGAAAGCAGGGCCTCCCCACTATTTGAGCAGGCCCCGGAGACGTAGTCCCTTCTGGACGAACTCCGATATCAACTCTTGTGTCTTTGTGCATGATGTTAATTGCTTCTCTCTTTTTCTGCTTATGCCTTTAAAGTTTCTTTTTTAAAGCTACAATTTTCACATGTTAATTCTTTTATACATCTCAAACAAAATATTTTGGATCAATCAGTGCATGTGGATGGGGTCAATTTTACCAAATCAACAACGCAGTCATGGAGGTAGTGGAGGACAGCGTAGTCATAATGGACGGAAGTGGCCATGAGAGTAGCATCATTATTATGTGGGGCAAAGGGGGTGAGGGCTCACAAAGCACATAAGGAAGGGGATGGCAACCATAGAGAGAATTATGAATTTTGTTATGTATTGTATTTTATAACTTTCTGCACGCTTTAGCTATTTAGCGAAGTCTGCTGTGTTGTTTAGCACGAGGGTGTTTCTAAGAAGAAATATAGAATTGGGCAATATAGCAGGGCAAATATAGTGGAGGGGTAATAACCTAAGTTTTTGAGCATGGCATCCAGTGAGGGGAGAAGCATGTTATCTTGGAAGTCAGTGGGGAGGATTAGCAGCAATTTTCTCATCAGATCAACCACCTCCTAGTAGTATCCTAGCTACAATGCGTAATTCATCCCTAGGGCTGCATTTCTCATCATTGTCATTTCCAGAAACCCTTTCTGGGTTATCTTGGAATTGAAATAGAAAGCATAGATATCTGATCCCAATTTTTGAGCACCCAATTAGCATATCTATGCATTCCTATTTTCCAACAACGGTATCTTCCAACAAGATTGCACAGTCATAGCCTCCCAGCAAATGGTGCAACAACAACATATTATGTATTTACGTTTAGGTTCATTTCAGTATTTTTCTGCCTAGCTCGAGTGTCTCTTTCTCAATCACTTATACTTCATTTCTGCTATTGCATGGCTTAGCTGATATGTTCATGTATTTGATGTATTGATGTTTACTGCATTTTCTAGTTTTATGTTCTATATTCCTGTTTTTCCTATTTTGGAATATTACAGTTGTATCAGAGCATAATCTTGGCTTAGCCTATGGGGCACTACATCTATGACATCTGAAGAAGAAGAACCTCTTATAGACCTAGAGAAGCGATATATTAATAGAGGTCACAAGTGTTATTATAAAAACAATGAAGAAGACAAAGGCAAGTCTCCAATATCAGGAGAAATGGATGAGAAAGAGTTTCCAAAGCTCCTTCTCAAAACTATGCAGTATATTTCCAAAGACATCAAGGATATGAGGGTGGAAAGATAAAAGGAAACCCCAATAGGGTTACAACATGGGGAAAGTTTTGGCACCTCATATCATTGGTGTGAGCAACTGGCAGTGCAACAAGTTTCACAATGCTCCACCATGCCCACCTTCCTAGCAGTAGGAAATGGGGCTAGAGGACCCCAAAAGCAGGAGGCTGTTGGTGATTACTTTCTAGAATATGAATCTCAATCTCAAAGGTTCAAAGAGCATATGAACTTCCAAGGGTTCTCCCATATCAAGAATAACAAAAGACCCTGTAATAGCAATAGAAGTGGAGGGTTCGTGTAGAGAAATTATCTGCAACATACTATGCATAGGTTCTTTTTTCTTGCTTTTGATGGGTCACCTAAATGCACAACAAAGGATTGGGTGGAAAAATTAGACATATATTTCTAGCTGAACCAAGTATCAGAGATTGAAGCCATTAATATAGCATCATTGCACCTTGAAGTTGAAGCACATGAATGGTGGTTTCATGGACTATCTACATTGGGGTATGCAGGTGTGACTACATATGAAGAATTCACCCAGGTATTGGTGGAAATATTTGACCGAAGAGATCTAGAGGCACACTTTTTTGAGCTATCTAAGCTTAAGCAGTTGGGAAATCTGGAGACCTATATCTATTAGTTCCTGAAATTTTCCGTCATGGTGCCCAATCTGTCCACAGCTAGGAGAGTATACATGTTCATTTATGGGCTAGTAGAGCCTTTGCGCGGGTTAGTGAATTCCACTAGACCAATTACGCTCCAAGATACCATTGAGAGGGCTAGGGACTTACAAGATGCTTTTCCAAGGGCAAGAGATCCATTCCAGCTAAAACCCACATTTTAGTCAAAGGCAAAAGATATGAAGGTTCCACCCCCAAAGGGGAACCAAGGCAAAGGACCTCTTAGTGATGATGTCCAGAGATATTTGAGAAGGAGGAACCTTTGCTTCACTTGCCAAGAATCATGGGCACCTGGGAGTTTGTGTGCTACTAGAAAGGCACATTATATTGAATTATTATCCAATAGTGAAGAGGAAGAAGAAGAAGATTTGGAAGGAGATACTAGCATTATGGCACTAGGAGAGGATCCACCACCACTGGGAGCTGTAAATGCAGCATTTTCTCCAACTGGAGGAGCCCTTGTAGCTTTGCGGGGAGTTCCCAAGTATCTAACATTGAGATTATGAGGCATAGTTCAGGGGTAGTAGGTGTCGGTATTGATAGACAATGGGGCTACCCACAATTTTATTGATACCCAACTAGTGCAGAGGAGAGGCATACCCACAGATGATTTTGAAGGATTCTCAGTTTTGGTTCCAGGAGCTAGAACCATGCAGTGTGTGAAGTATGTTCTGGCATTGACTGTAACTTTGGGGGCTCATAAATTTACATATCACTTCTTTGTGGTCAATATTCCTGACACCAATGTGATATTGGGTGTACAATGGTTGATCACACTAGGAAAGGTCACTAGGTATTAGGAGACCTTGGAGATGGAATGGATAGATAAGAAGAGAGGTAAGCACCAAATTATTAGGGGCATGCACACCTATCCACCTTAGGTAGTCTTAGCACATAGGATGGAGGCTGATTTTTCCAGAGGAGACATAGAATGGGTAGTAGAACTACATATTTCGGAGGAAGGAGGCAAGAGTACACTAGTCCACCCAGATATGCAATCTATTCTAGACCATTATTCTACAATATTTGGGGAAATTACACTGGGAAGGACACCAGACCGAGGGTTTTAAAATACTATTGAGTTGGATTAGGGGATCCGAGAAGTGATCACCACACCCTATAGGCACCCCAAAGTCTATAGGGATGAGATTGAAAGATCTATTTAGGAGCTCTTGGCTTTAGGACACATCCGACCCAACACCGGTCATTTTTCTTCTTCTATGGTATTGGTGAAGAAGAAGGATGGAACATTGAGGATGTGCATTGACTATATAACCTTGAATAAGAATAAAATGAAGAATAGGTACCCAATTCCTAGGATCGATGATATGATGGATGAGCTGAGGGGGTCGAAGTTCTTTTCAAAGATTAATTTGAGGTCGGGGTACCATCAGAGCAAGATAAGGGATCAAGATATCCCCAAGACTGCATTTAGATACCATTATGGCCACTTTGACTTCTTGGTGATGCCATTTTGGCTGACCAATGCTCCGACTAATTTTCAGTCTTGTATGAACTACATTTTCCATGGTCAGTTGAGGAAATTTGCATTGGTTTTCTTTGACGACATTCTCATCTACAGCCGCACATGGGAAGAGTGTCTGTAGCATATTGAGACAATATTATGCATTTTGGAGGAGCAACAATTATATGCTAAGATCTCCAAATGTGATTTTGGGCTGATAGAGATGCTTTATTTAGGCCACATCATTGGAGTGGATGGAGTAAGGGTCCATGAGGAGAAGATCCATGCTATTTGGGATTGTTCAGAGCCAAAGAATGTAATATAAATTCAGGGGTTTGTAGGCATCTACACCTACTACCAAAATTTTATCAAAGGGTTATCCTAACTAGCATCACCACTCACAGATCTAACCAAGAAGGGAACCTTTGGTTTGAAAAACACTACGCAGAGGGCCTAGGCTCAAGGAGGTAATGGGTAGTTCTCCGGCTTTGGTATTGCCAGATTTCACCCAGCCCTTTGTGCTAGAATGTGATGCTTCAAGGGAGGGTATTGGCACAGGTTTGATGCAGGGAGGCCACCCCATACCTTTGAGAGTCGAAAGTTTCTACCACATAAGATGATGTATCCCATATATAACAAGGAGATGTTGGAAATTATGCATGCATTGGAAAAATTCAAGCAGTATCTAGTAGGCAACAGATTCTGAGTAAATACTAACCACAACAGTCTTCGCTATTTTCTTGAGCAGAAGTAGCTGCAAGAGAGGTAGAAAAAATGGGTTAGAAAAATCCAGACATATGAATTTGACATTGAATATGTCAAAGGGAAGAGCAATGTGGTAGTAAATGCCTTATCATGGAGACCAACGACACTGTCCTTGTTGAGTGTGGATTCAGATTGGAAGGCCCAGCTGTTGGTAAAGTATTCCAAAGACTGCTTCACATGTGATATATTAGATGGGCAGGTGACTGATGAGAGGTATGGATTGATGGATGAGGTCATCTATTACTGGGACCAGATCTTCTTGACTAGAGATTCTAAGCTCAAGGTGAAAATTTTGCATGCAACACATGATTCACCACTCTCAAGCCACCAAGTTTTCACAAGTCATATCAGGCCATCAAGGAGAGATTCTCATGGAAGGGTCTCAAGGAAGATGTGCTCCAGCATATCAGAGAGTGCGTATTTTTCCAGAAGAATAAAGGAGAAAACAACCATCATGCAGGGTTGTTACAACCACTTTCTATTCTGGAGGGGAAATGGGAGAGAATTTCTATGGACTTCATTACCGGTTTGCCAACAGTATAGGGCAAGGATTGTATCTTTGTGGTCATTGATATACTAACAAAGTATTCACATTTCTTTTCCATTCCTTCACGGTACACTACTTCACAAGTGGCCGAGCTTTTCTTTAGAGATGTTTTCAGACTTCATGGTCTTCCTAAGACCATCATTAGGGGAATTTTGAGGTCTAAAATGGGACTCCTAAGAAAAATGTACAACCAAAATAAAATTTATAAGAATCAATAGGATTGAAGATGATTATGTCAACCATGGGAAATGTTTCACCATGTTTTAGGTAAAACAGTAAAAATATTAAAAAATAATAAAATAATAAAACTACTTTTTCAACTCATATTTTCAACTGATATCCCAAATTATTTACTGATATTTCAAGAGGGAGTAATTTTTGGATGCAAAATTTAATTCCTCACCTAAGGATTACCCATGTTGCATACTTTCGATGGACCCTACTACGCGAAAAATGAGAAATACATGAAAAAACGTGATTGTAATCACGTTTTTCATGTATTTCTAATTTTTCGTGTAGAAGGGTCCATTAAAAGTGTGAAACATGGGTAATCCTTGGATGCAGAATTAAATTTTTCATCCAATGAGTACTCCCTCTCGAAATTTGAGTAAAAACATTGGGAGATAAGTTGAAAATACAAGTTGAAAAACTAGTTTTTTTCTTTTTTCCCTCTAAAACTTGATGATGTCATCAAATATTTTTTTATTATTTCCACTATTATTTTATAATTTCCTTAGGAGACCCATTTTAGACCTCAAACTTCCCGTAATGAGTCAATGATAGAGAAAGCCACTTCATGGGTGGCTTTTGGTAGAAGCTTAAGCTCCATTTCTATGGGCCATACAAGCTGATCCGTCGTGTTAGGGAAGTAGCATATGAGTTGGAGCTCCCCATTGGGAGTAATATCCACAAAAATTTTCATGTATTATGCCTCAAGAAGGCCATTGGAAAATATGTGGTTTCCACTATGTATCTCCCACCTATTGATGATGAGGTCCATGTGGTTTTACAACCAGAAGTTATCTTGGATACTCGGGAGAGGAAGCTAAAGAACATGGAGATTAAAAAATATCTAGTTTGATGGAGGAATATTCTAGGTGAGGATGATACTCGAGAAGGAGAGAAGATTTTGCAAAATCTATCCTTGCAGTTTCTTGAGGACAAGCAATATTTGAGAGGGGATGACTGTAATATTCCTAATTAGCTTTTAACTAGTTAAAATATTAAATTTTGTTTTTGTCAATAAGATAGATGAATAAGAGGGTAGAGGGACCCATAAATCTATTTAGTAGGAATAAAAAAACTTCTAATGTGAATTTGGATCAATACATTTAGATAGGATCAAGATGAATAAGCCACTCCTTCTTGTCAATGTGGGTCAGTGCATGTGGATGGGGTCAAGTTGACCAAATCAACAACACATTCATGGAGGTAGTGGAGATAGTGGAGGACAACACAGTCATAATGGAGGGAAGTAGCCATTATAGTAGCATCATTATTGGGTGAGGGGTCACAAATCATATAAGGAAGGGGATGGTATCCATAGAGAGCATTCATAATATTTTTTATGTATTGTCTTTTATGACTTTCTCCACGCTCAGCTTTTTAGCGAAGTCTTATGTGTTATTTAGCACAAGGGTGTTTCCGAGCAGAAATCTAACTCTCATCCTCGAGGGACTTCGAGTGCACACTCAGGAGAGGTTCTTTGAGCTACATTTCATCATCCATCATTAGGCTAGTATTCATCCCCTATCAGTAGCACAGTCTTGTTTCGTAATTACGCAATCCAAGAGGGTAGATCTAGTGGAGGGGTAATAACCCAATTTTTTGAGCTTGGCATCCAGTGAGGGGAGTAGCCCATCATCCGGGAATTTAGTGGGGAGGATTAGCAACAATTTTCTCTTCAAATCAGCCACCTCCCAGTAGTCTCCCTGCTGCAGTGCGTAATTCAACCCTAGGGTTGCATTTTTCATCATTGTCATTTCTAGAAACCCATTCTGGGTTATCTTGGAATTGTGATAGAAAGCCCAGATCTCTGATCCCAACAATTTATGAGCACCAAATCAGTATATATATGCATTCCTAGTTTCCAGTAGTAGTATCTTCAAGCAGGATTGTGCAATCATAGCCTCCTAGTAGTTGGTGCAACAACAACATATTATTTCTTGATGTTTAGGGTCATTTCAGGATTTTTTTGCCTAGCTCGAGTGTCTCTTTCTCAAGTACTTGTACTTAATTTTTTCTATTGAATATAATAAAATGGCTCATCTGATCTATTCAAGTATTTTATTGTTGAGGAGGTAAATCCCCTCTGCGGACAGAGGCGATCCCTACTAGCCCAGCAGGGGTCTAGCAACAATAAAAAATGTTACGACGCAAGTTCCTAGTTACGAATGGAAAGACTAAAGATGGAACCCTACCTGGACTGTTTCAGTTTACCCTGTTTGCATTTCGTGAGCTGCCTTTTCATATTGATTTTTACTACTGTTGCCCAGTCGAACAGTAGGGGACTCATGCATTCTGAGGCCAACAGGAGTTGGGCCTTTGTGGCCTCGTGCGGTGCATGTGACCCTGCAGCCCGCGGATGGTATGTAGGGCCACTCTCAATGCCAGATCAAGGATAGTGTGGATATCCACCTTCTTGCTACCTGATCCCATTTGTGCTCCTTGTCACACTCATGCCATCACTTCTTCCATCTTCTCCCCAGATGGCCTGCTTCCAGTCAACACAGGGATCGTACCTCTGCGGGACAATCCAGTGATAAAATAAACATCGGAAACCTCCAGCTCTAATACCTGGTCTCATAACTCGAACACCTGTTCATGTTCATCCCAGATACTGATTAAATACTGGAGGAGCTCAGGCTGAGCTCGTAGACACGGTGTGAGGAAGAACTTTTTCAGCCCATAGTTTCTAAGGGCATTCATGCAAGCTTGACTTTGCATGGCTTGTTCATCCTCTTCTCCATGCTCTCGTTCTTTCCACTCAATCGCCATTTTTCTTGATTACCTGCATTCATATGGTCATGAACCCTTAGTTAGATCTCTGATGAGTCTCAAATTCCATGCAATTTGGTCTAAATGTCGAAATTTTAGGCGGATTTTAGGTTCGGCCGTTGGCGCGGCTGTTTTGTGAACAATCGCGCCACGTGGCACGAGCCCTTTGTATAAAAGAGCCCATTGGCACGGGTCTGTGCCCGATACCCGCGCCAATGAGCGCAGCCCTAAATTTTCAAAAGTGGCCCTAGAGAACTGATTTACAGGGTAAAACTATTAAAAATTGGATGAAAATGAAGAGCAAGGGAGCGCCTCTTACCTGTAACAGACGAGAAGTTGAATGGTCAACTGGATTTGTCGTAATCACCGTCAGAAGTTTCTGCTCCAAATGGACCACTGTTGCTTTTTACCAACGTAAATAGTAAACGTAATTTTATTTTTACCAATTTGACATATTTATAACTTTTTGACATAAAATGAGTTGTAAAAAGTCATTTTTATCAAATATTTTTATATGTTATGTCGAAAATGGATTTTACGCTTGCTTGGTATGTGTAGCAGCAGGTTTTTGCGACTTTAACGATGGAAAAGAGTTGTATTTTATACTTTTTCGGACTCGGTAAATACACGAAAAAGTCACTTTGGAGTCATCTTTCAGCTCTTTTCTAACTCTGTAAATATGAAAAGATTGCCGAGGCCCTTGTCATTTCGATCTCGTTAAATTGTACACGAATCGACATCTACCCAGTATACGTTTAACCCTTTTTCGGGCTGGGATGGATTGATTACGAAAAAGGAATACCCTAGCCTATCACGACTAGGAGGTTTTCTCGGGTATTGTTTTCTACCTTTTCGGATCTGAGAAACTATTTACAAAAAGGGACCTGTGGAGTTTACTTTTCCGCTGTCTTTTCAAACTCTCTAAACATGAAAAGACGCCGAGTTCTTCCTTTGTCAGACTCGTTAAACCCTGATGACATCGGATCCAGTCGAAATGATGTTCTCCGAGTTCCTCCTTCCTAGGACTCGTTAAATGCACTAGGATGGATTCGCCCGAAGGGCAGACTTATGTTACAAGCATATGTTATCCCCTTCAAGCTTGTTATCAAAAATAATTGGGGTACTCGCCAGAAATGGTGGGGGAAAAATGGAACCATCTTCGTTGTCGTCGGCCGTATGTCGCTCTTGAACATGGCACTTGTCTGCATTCGTGTCGGGTTTGGGACATCTCATCTCGTTTCTTCACTTTGCCTCCGTCGGTTTGGATAATCCCTTTTGACCTCTCCTCTGCTCATTGCCTTGTCACCATGACCTCTGATCTATTGATGTCAAATACTACCAAGTCCACTGTCGTGCCATTTATATGTTCAAGAGAAGTTGGCCTCTGTAAATATCAACCTTCCTCTGATTCTCATATGATCCTGATTCACAACAAAAAATCATGTTCCTCTGTCTCATGTCGATGATGTGGGAAACATTATGGCCCACCTTTGATCAAGGTCAGTTCCTGTCGACTTCAGCTCATTATCCGGGAAGCTGATCTAGAGACTCCTTTATGGTACCTTGGAGCCTGCATGCCTCAATGGCAGGTTCGTCGCATTCGACGTGAGGTTTTCATCATTGGCCTCTGATCGAGTGATTCTGCGGGTGTTCGACGCCAACTCATTGATTCACGCACCGTAGATTGTACCTGTAGTACCTTGAGGGCCATTGTCATTATTGGTGGTTCCTCTCGCGTCTATTAACAGCTTTCATCATTGGCTGGTAATCAGACGATGTTCGTGCATGTTCGACTTCATCTCACATATTCACATGCTTGAACTTGTACTTTGTCTAGGTCGAGATGGAGCGCAAGACCCTGGATTGTGTCTGTTGTAATCCAGGCTGCGATTGTGGATTATTATCATTATGTATATGACTTATTGATTGGATGGTTGCGACCATACCTGAGTCTATCTATTTGATCCTCGTTGGATGGCTGCGCCCATACCATAGATCCGGATTATAGTGTACTCTGTTTCAGATGGCTACACCCATACCACACATACATCATGTACTTGAGATGTCAGTTGTATTTTTCTGCACAGGTTTTCCGACGGCGGGCCTTCAGTTGAACATGTTCTCGTAAAGCATTTCACCCCTCTCTCTCTCGGGCCTCATACTTTAGGGGGCATCTGTTACACAGTAATTTGTCACCGTCCCTACCATTCCCTGTCCCGCACAATGGAGGACCCATTTTTTTACCTATGAACATTGTCATGCATTGAAAACATCATCAATGCATTCCTCTAAGCATGAGCTTCATTTGCCCTAAAGACATCTCCTTGCAAAAATCATGAAAAAAATATCTTTTTGCATTGGCGCGTGCAGACAGTTCAGCACTCGCGCCAATGGGGAAAATCCTGCAAAGAGGCCACGCCAACTGGCGCTCTGTCCCAGAGTAGTAGTCGCGCCAGCCAATTTAAGGAGTGTTTTTTAAATAAAGATGGCAGAAGTTGAGTTTCAACAAACTGAGAAACCATTTCCTATCTTGAGTTGGGAGGTTTGGCTGCGGGAGTTCTATGGAAGGGAAGTGGTTTTGCCACCTCCCATGGAACCTTCCTTGTTGATAGGGCCAATCCCACAATAATAGGGATCCCAACTCCCTCCTTCTCTATATATAAAAGCCTGCTCAATTCCATGGCAAGCTAGTCTTGAAGTGCCTAAGCTTTGAATCTCCAAATTCCCAAGAGCCTTTATGCTGTAAGAGCCCTCTTTCTTCCCTTAAGGCCGACTAAAGTAAGGAGACTATTGTCGAGAGAGTCAGGAGAGGTTTTCCCTTTCCCTGGTGAGCTTTGCGAGACGTGAATGACTGGAGACCCATCCGAAGGAGACCACGACGTCAGAACTTTGGTTGTAATCTCTTTCGATTGATATTTAATGAATGATTACGATTATGGTTCCACTCTGTTTTCAATGATGTTAATACGAGTAATATGTTTTCTGACTGATATTTAGTTACGTATGCCAGATTTTATGCTTGTATCTGTTTGTTTCTTGTATGTGCAGGTGTCCATCCGCAGAGATCGTGGAGGATCGTGATCTGCCGAGGCTGAGGAACGCGAACGCTCTCTTCTTCAGATCGTAGCATTGGATTCTGTTGAGGAGGTAAATCCCCTCTGCGGACAGAGGCGATCCCTACTAGCCCAGCATGGGTCTAGCAAAAATCAAAAATGTTACGATGCAAGTTCCTAGTTATGAATGAAAAGACTAAATATAGAAGCCTACCTGGAATCCAATGCTACGATCTGAAGAAGAGAGTGTTCCCGTTCCTCAGCCTCGGCAGATCACGATCCTCCACGATCTCCGCGGATGGACACCTGCACATGAAAGAAACAAACAGATACAAGCATAAAATCCGGCATACGTAACTAATTATTAGTCAGAAAGGATATTACTCGTATTAACATCATTGAAAACATAGTGGAACCATAATCGTAATCATTCATTAAATATCAATCGAAAGAGATTACAACCAAAGTTCTGACGTCGTGGTCTCCTTCGGATGGGATCTCGTTGCGTCTCGCCCAAAGCTCGCGAAGAGACAAACTGCGAGGTCTCTCGACAATAGTCTCCTTGCGGAGTCGGCCTTGGGAAGAAGAGGAATTACTCTCGGTATAAAAACTCTTTCAAACACAGAACTAAGCTTAGAGCAAGACTAACTCGGTGGAAATTGAAGCAGTGGCTTTATAGATGAGGAAGGAGGGAGTTGGGATCCCTATTATTGTGGGATTGGCCCTATCAACAAGGAAGGTTCCATGGGAGGTGGCAAAACCACTTCCCTTCCATAGAACTCCCGCAGCCAAACCTCCCAACTCAAGATAGACAATGGTTTCTGAGTTTGTTGAAACTCAACTTTCGCCATCTTTAATTAAAAAACACTCCTTGGGCCTTCTGACCTCTTGCTGCAGGACGAAACACCGGTGCGCGGCTCTTTGCGAGATTTCCCCATTAATGCGAGTCTTTGTGGCTATACGCCAGCATAATGCAAAAAGATATTTTTCATGATTTTACAGAAGATAAGGGCTAGGGAAAATGAAACCATGCCCAAGAAGAAATTACGTGATGATGTTTTCAAACATGAAAATGTCACATGTCTAAAATGGGTCCTCCCGTGTACGAAATAGTAGAACCCCAGTGACAAACTAAATTCTAGCAATTCCCCTAGGTGGGCTATACAGAGAGAGAGGGGTGAAATGCTTTACGAGAACATGTTCAACTTGAAGGCCCGCCGTCGGAAAACCTGCGCAGAAAAATACAACTGATATCTCAAGTACATGATGTATGTGTGGTATGGGTGCAGCCATCCGAAACAGAGTACACTATAATCCGGATCCAGGGTATGGGCGCAGCCATGTAGCGAGGATCAAATAAATAGACTCAGGTATGGTCGCAGCCATCCAATCAATAAATCATATACATAATGATAATAATCCACAATCGCAGCCTGGATTACAACAGACACAATCCAGGGTCTTGCGCTCCATCTCGACCCAAACAAAGTACAAGTTCGAGCATGCAAATATGTGAGCTGAAGTCGAACATGCGGGGCTGTCGTGCGATTACCGATAATGATGAAGCTGATAATAGGTATGGAGGAACCATAATAATGAAAATGGCCCTGGTACTAAATTTTGGTCTACGGCGTGTAAATCCAATGGTTAACATCGAAGTTTTGCAGGATAAATCACTACGTCGAAAATAATGATGAAAACCTCACGTCGAATGCGACAAACCTGCCATTGAGGCATGCAGGCTCCAAGGTACCATGAAGGAGTCTCTAGATCAACTTCTTGGATAATGAGCTGAAGTCGACAGGAAGTGACCTTGACCGAAGGTGGGCCATAATGTTTCCCACATCATCGACACGAGACAGAGGAACATGATGTTTTTGTTGTGAATCAGGATCGTATGAGAATCAGAGGAAGGTTGATATTTGCAGAGGCCAACTTCTCTTGAACATATAAACGGCACGACAGTGGACTTGGAAGTATTTGACATCAACGGATCAGAGGTCATGGTGACGAGGCAATGAGCAGATGAGAGGTCAAAAGGGATTATCCAAACCCACGGAGGCAAGTGAAGAATGAGATGAGATGTCCCCAACCCGACACGAATGCAGACAAAATATATATTCAAAACTGTCTGCCGAGCGATAATGGCAATGGTTCCCTTTTCCCCACCATTTCGCTGTCTCTAGAAATTGCTTCGTCAATGCAGAGGGATGGCCTATGCTTGTAATAAGTCCGCCCTTCGGGCGGGCTCCGCTCTGTGCATTTAGCGGGTCACAGAAGGAGGAACTCGGCTTGTCATTTCGGCTGAATCGATAATACGAGTTTAGCAGTCTGGAAGAACTCGGCAATCTCATGTTTAGAGGATTTGAATTTGGCAGTAGGCTCCACGATCCCCACCATAAATAGTTTCTCAGTGGAAATAGAAATCAATACCGCTTCCTCTAGTAAATGATAGGCTAAGAATATACCTTTTAAATGTCAATCCATCCATCTAGAAAAATGGTTAAGCGTATCTTAGTAGATATCGATTAGAAATAATTCTTGAATCCCAGCTGTCCCTGAAGACACCGGCAATCTTTTCATATTTAGAGAGTCAGAAAAGAGCTGAAAGATGACTCCAAAGTGACTTTTTCATGTATTTACCGAGTCCGAAAAAGTATAAAATACAACTCGTTTCCATCGTTAAAGTCGCAAAAACCTGCTGTTGCACATACCAAGCAAGCGTAAAATCCATTTTTGACATAGCATATAAAAATATTTGATAAAAATGACTTTTTACAACTCCTTTTATGTCAAAAAGTTATAAATATGTCAAATTGGTAAAAATAAAATTACATTTACTATTTACCTTGGTAAAAAGCAACAGTGGTCCATTTGGAGCAGAAACTTCTAACAGTGATTACGAAAAATCCAGTTGACCATTCAGCTTCTCGTCTATTACAGGTAAGAGGCGCTCCCTTGCTCTTCATTTTCATCCAATTTTTAATAGTTTTACCTTGTAAATCAGTTCTCTAGGGCCACTTTTGAAAATTTAGGGCCGCGCTCATTGCCGCGGGTATATCGGGCACGGACCCGCGCCAATGGGATCTTTTATACAAAGGGCCCGCGCCACGTGGCGCGACTGTTCACAAAACAGCCGCACCAGCGGCCGAACCTAAAAATCCGCCTAAAATTTTGACATTTAGACCAAATTGCATGGAATTTGAGACTCATCAGAGATCTAAATAAGGGTTCATGACCATATGAATGCATGTAATCAAGCAAAATGGCGATTGAGTGGAAAGAACGAGAGCATGGAGAAGAGGATGAACAAGCCATGCAAAGTCAAGCTTGCATGAATGCCCTTAGAAACTGTGGGCTGAAAAAGTTCTTCCTCACACCGTGTCTACGAGATTAGAGCTCCTCCAGTATTTAATCAGTATCTGGCATGAACATGAACATATGTTCAGGTTACGAGACCAGGTATTAGAGCTGGAGGTTTCCGATGTTTATTTTATCACTGGATTGTCCCGCAGAGGTTCGATCCCTGTGTTGACTGGAAGCAGACCATCTGGGGAGAATATGGAAGAAGTGATGGCACGAGTGTGCCAAGGAGCACAAATGGGATCAGGCAGCAAGAAGGTGGATATCCACACTATCCCTGATCTGGCATTGAGAGTGGCCCTACATACCATCACGCGGGCTGCAGGGTCGCAGGCACCGCACGAGGCCACAAAGGCCCAACTCCTATTGGCCTCAGAATGCATGAGTCCTCTACTGTTCGACTGGGCAACAGCAGTAACAATCAATATGAAAAGGCAGCTCACGAAATGAAAACAGGGTAAACTGAAACAGTTCAGTTATGGTTCCATCCTGGTATCATTCATTCTGGAATGCTTACCAATCTTCCAGGGCCAAGGGGCCGCAGTAGCAGATCCGATACCACGAGAGCCAAGAATGGCTCGCTGGGTAGCATTGATGCCCAGAGCTGGACGCGGCCAACAGATGTCCTGGAGGCTGGAATTCTTTAGGTGGTTACGGCGCCAGCTGATTGTCGTGGAAGACTGGCCCTATGTAGGAACTGACTTTATCGGAGACCCAGATCTCCCACTGCCAGAAGGAGATGACTGGGACGAGGAGTTGGGTAAGACCTCATATTTTTTTGATTTTATATTTTTTTGTTTTTTTTTTTTGTTAATACACATTCATCCTAACACATTTTATATATGCATGCAGATGTGGGACCTGAGAGACCAGCTGGGATTTCTCCAATCTCCCGAAGGACACAACTCGCCCTTGATCCTTAGGGGGAGGGCACCGGAGGAGAGGAGTTGATCCAGAATCTCGAGGGCATTTCCCACGGGATCCCAGACTATGCTCGGCTGGCAGACGTAGCGATGGCATACCAGCGCCACACGGTGGGAGTCCCGAGTCGTATCCACCGAATCCTGAGACGTTTAGTGCGTGCAGTCACATGCTATCATGAGCACCATGCAGATTAGCTCTTAGGATTTATACCACACCTATTTTTTGGGAGATGCATTGTCTCCGGACGTACTTAAGACGACTATGTATATTTTGACTTTTATGTGACACACTCTATGTAAACATTTCGATATCTATATATATACATATCTATTTCTGGATGGGTCTTTCTTTACATGTGATAATGATTTATAAATTGCGGAAATGTCTGTCTAATACCAAATTTGCTACTGCATTTGTTAGTGTATTCAAATGCCTGGGTATATGATGATATGTAATGTAGTCAAAATTTCTTTCCAGTAATCGAATACGCAGATACAGACGTAAGATGGATGCGTTCCTTACCGAATAGTGTCCGTTCAGTTGTAACACCACAAGATGCGAATCTAGATACACGAGCAATTCACGGATACCAAGGTTTACTGCCTCGGTTAATAACTCTAACACAGCACTATATTCCGCGATGTTGTTCGTGGTACGTCCTAGACATACTCCTTGCAGGTCAATCAACTCACCAGCAAGATCATAGATTACCCAGGCTGCTGAAGACAGATTCCTGGTACTGCGGGAGGCACCATTCGCGAAACCAACAAATGGATGAAAAGACATCTGCACAACCAGGAAGACCCGATCAGCAGAAAGATGTTTACAAAGCACACCACACAATACATGCACACAAATGAAAAACACACACCTATGTACACACACCACACAAAGAAATCACTTCAGGTATAGTACTTTTTAAGGTACATCCCATTTCTAGGCTGCGCCAGCGGAACTCCTTCATAATCTATAAGATCGTAGGCCCCATTTTTCAAAACGCGCTTTACTATATAGGGCCCATGCCACATAGGCTGGAACTTACCAGCTCCAAGCTTATCATGTGCTTGATCGTACAGGAGGACGAGGTCTCCTTCAATAAAAGAACGGGGAGAAACAAATTGATCAAAATGAGTTTTGACCCTCCTCTTTTGTGCTTCGATAACCAAAGCAGCCAGACGACGGGTTTCATCTAACCGTTCCAGATACAGAAGACGTTCTTCCTTGGTAGAAGTACCAGGTAAAAGCTCCACAGCTAATTTCAATGAAGGAATTTCGCATTCAACCGGCAGAGTAGCTTCCAGACCGTACACCAATTGAAATGGTGTGAATCCAGTTGCACTCTTAGCAGATTTTTGGTATGCCCAGAGAGCTGAGAACAGTTGGAGATTCCAATTGGATTTATGAATACCAACTGTTCGCTGAAGCATGGTGACCAAAACCTTGTTCACTGCTTCAACCTGACCATTCGCTTGAGGGTAGTATGGTGTTGAGCTGTCGTGACACAAGCCCAACATTGAAGTCAGCTCTGCCATCATGTAATCTCGGAAATGAGTACTGTGATCAGTGACAATGGCTTGAGGAACCCCGAACCGTGCGATAACATGGTTGAATATAAATTGAGCAGCCATTTTCCCGTCAGCAGCTAGTGTAGGCATCGCCTCGGCCCACTTAGTGAAGTAGTCGACGGTGACAATGATATACGCATGCCCCCCGGCCGAGTGAGGGTTACACGTCATAAAATCCATTGCCCATTTCGCAAAAGGGCCGACGGTAATAACAGGATGCAATGGCAAAGGCGGCGCGCGCATCTTGCGCTGAAAAATCTGGCATGGATGAAATTTACAGACTGCAGTGATACAGTCCTTGAATATGGAAGGCCAGAAATAACCTGCTCGTAGAATCTTCTGGGCAGTAGCATACCCGGACATATGTCCGCCACAGGCACCACTGCGGCAGTCATTTAGGACCTTCTCAGCCTCTTCCAAGGTTAGGCATCGCCGGAGCACCGAATCTACTCCAACGCGATATAAGGTATCTCCTACTATACGGTAGGGTTGGGACTGGTTCCGAATCCGACGACGAGCAACTTTATCCAACTCAGACCGAAATGTCGAGGTTTGAAGATACACTATTATGTCACCATACCGAGGATCACGAGTACTGATGAGGAAAAGCGTTTCATCCGGTATATGGTCTTCAGAGTGCGAGGGAACAGAGTCTGTAGGGAGAGAACATATTAAATCCGCGAAGACCAGTGATTTAGTTGACTTAGAAGTAGTGAACTCCAAGTCAAACTCCTGCAGGATCACAATCCATTTGGAGTACTTGCCCCCCAGTAATTGTCTAGAAAGAATATACGTCATAGGGTTGCAGTGTGAAACCACTGTTATCGTGCACAAAAGGATGTAATGGCGAAAGCGTTGTACATCGTGTACTGCTGCTAATGCCAACTTCTCGACATGTGCATAACGTGTTTCTGGATCAAGAAGGTTCCGAGAAAGGTAATAAACAACATGTTCATCACCGTGATCGTCATCCTGCACCAAGACCATGGCTATGGTGCTAAATGCAGCGGCTAGATATAAAGTGAAGTCGCGGTGGTAGTCCAGAGGACGAAGCAACGGAGCATTGACTAGCAATGTCTTCAGCTTCTCAAAGGATTCCTAAGCAATTTCATCCCAATGAAAGGGAACGTTCTGCTTCAATAAACGGGTGAATCCTTTGGCCACCTCGGCATAATTCGGAATGAAGCGCCGAAGAAAATTCGCTTTCCCTTGCAGACTCTGTAACTGATATAGGGAGGAGGGTGATGGGAGATTTACGATGGCCTCGACCTTTAAAGGGTCAAGGCAAATTCCGTCTTTCGAGACTATGAATCCTAAAAGACGGCCAGAATCAACGCAGAAGACGCATTTATGAGGATTGAGCCTGATATTGTAGCGTCTGCAATGAAGAAAGATCTGGCGGAGATGCTCAGGATGGTCCTCTCGCTTACCTGAATGGGCTGGAAAGTCGTCTAGATAAGGCTGAATGATATGGCGAATGTCATGAAAAGCGTAGGACATCGCACGCTGAAAAGTGGCTCTAGCGTTCTTTAAGCCGAACGGGAGTTTTTTGTACGCGAAAGTACCCCACCGACAGATGAATGTGGTCTTGTGTTGATCCTCAGGCGCAATATTGATTTGGTTATATCCTGAGAAACCGTCCATTAAGGAATAGATCTCACTCCTGGCACATTCGTCGATGATCTGGTCGATAAACGGAGTGGGATAATTATCCTTTGGACAGGCACGATTGATGTCGCGATAATCCACACAGACTCGAATTGTACCCTACTTTTTATCGACAGGGACAATGTTGGACACCCATTCTGTAAGGGGGATGGGATAAATAAAACCTGCGTTCAGAAGTTTTTCAACTTCTGCCTTGATGGCGGCGGCTTTCCGAGGATGCATGGGACGTAAGCGTTGGTGCACGGGTTTCGCACCTGGATAGGTTGGAATCTCGTGCACTACAATACTAGGGTCAATCCCCAGCATTTCCTCGTAAGACCATGCGAAAACATCTCTGAATTCTTTGAAAAGCTCAGTATAGACTTGAATCTCATCGGGAGAACAAGTCACACCCACATGAATATTCTCAACAATCCCCGGTTTAACGGAGATGTTGATTGGAACAGTTTGAGTAATGTTACTCAGATTACCCTCTGAAAAAACCTCATGCGTCAAGATTGGTGTTTGAAGAGGAGGGGAAGGAACCTGAGTAGCATAACGCTCCAGACAATCAGTCATTGCCCCCAAGCTAGGCATAAACGAGGAGCGATGATGTCCATCGCCCCAAGGCAGCTCCTCAAGAGACATAGTTTCAATGATAGCTTCATCGGAAGGAAAAGTCTCTCTGAGAGGATCAGGTGAATCAGCCTGACCAAGCTAGGGGGATTGAGAGTAGACGTCGAGAGCCATGCTCAAAGGAGCATGCTGAGGAGGTGGAGGATCCGATGCAGCAACAATCTCACAGTAGTTGATCTCTACTGGCGTTAAAGGCATGGATTCTCCAAACTCATATACCTGCTCAGGTGTAGGAATGAGCCAGGGGTCATCGGACCTGGACAACATGTTGACTTGAGCGGTATGCGGTGGTGGTGCAGGAAAGATACCCATGAGGACTGGGTCTTTAAAGAGACCAGGTCCTACACTGTCTGGGGGATTCGGAATTTGATCCATGTATGGCACGTTGTTCTCAGAGTTAGAGGTAAAAAATGACAACTGATCCACTGTGACAATCTTGCCCTCGTGAGGGGACTTAATGACTCGAAAGATGGTGGACGGCACACAAAGCATGGCATGGGTCCAGCTACGGCCAAGAAGTATATTGTAGTTGAGTTTAGCGTCAACCACTTCTACTTCTACGTTGACAGTTTTTCCCTGTAATGTGATCGCGAGACTCTCGAGAACGCCCATGGGTTTAGATTCCTGACCATCAAATGCCTCAAGGGCATTAGGAGACGATGACAAGGCTAGAGAGCCAATGGCCTTCCAGCAAGAAGAGGACATAACGCAGGTAGATGCACCTTCATCTACGACGGCCCTATGAATGTTCAGACCGTTAATCCTGACTTGAATGACCAAAGCGATTTGATGTGGAAGCCGGGGAGTAAAATTCTCCAGATCGAAGGTGAGAAGACTCGAGTCGGCGGGATCAATGCCCCCGATCGCAGACAGTAAAGCTTTCCGTTGTGAAGGACAACTTTGAAGAACCTCCAGTGCAGACATAGCACATGGCACCTGTGCTAGATCCTCAACAATACTGTAATGTTGAGCGGCATGAGTGTTTGGATTATAAGAAGATCTTCGAAGGACACCTTTGGGGGGTGGCTTCACAACGGGTTCCAGAGAAGGCTTCTCGATTTCCAACGGACCGGAGACAGGTGGGGGAGGCGGCCCATCCGCAACTTCCTTCCCGGGTGCCTGCCGTGGTTCGTTGTAATCCTTCGACTGCGTAGCGACAGAGATAGGTGCAACACTCTTCACCATAAAAACCTGAGACCCAAACGGTGCAGATGGTGATGCCTGTTCGACCATCTGGGTCTGCTGAGATGGAAATGGCTCTTTCAAAACAGCCGGAGTCCCTTTAGGGCATTTAAGAAGTTGACTAACCTCGGATCGTCGTGGACAATCCTTAGTATAATGGTCCCCTTCACAGATGAGGCAAGGGTACTTCGGTTTACACTGGGAGCCATCCTCAGTACAAGACTTAGATTCTGGTTTCGGGGCATCAGATTTAGATTTGCCTTTTCCCTTCTTCTTCCCCTTGGAGGATTTGTCCGTAGGATTGGCCTGAATGGCATTCACCTCCGCGGTTTTACTAGAATCAGATGAGGTGGGATTGGCAGAGGTATTGTTGGAAGAATTAGCCTTCTGCTTCCCATTCGAAGATTTCTTCGAATTCTGAGAGACAGAACCAATGACACCATCCACCGCAGGGGTGGGCGGAGCCTTAGTGGTCCCGAGTCATGGAGCATTAGTCAAGATGTCATAAAGCGTGCCAGACTGTGAATAGACAAGATTTAGGTACTAGGCACGCGCGATGGCTTGTTCCTCTATCACGCACGCTCCCATCGCGATATCCTGAGCGATTTTATTCACAAAGGAGGTGGTGAACCAGTGAGTCAATATCTGATCAGGTATGTGAAACTTGATCAGTCGATGACGATGACGCCACTCATGAATTTGATCTGAGATGTGAGTGGCTTTATCCTGCTTCAGGGAAGTCAGGAGGTGCGTCTCGGCTTCATACCGAACCGGTAACTGGAAATGCGTGAGGAAAGCCATGGCTAAAGAGTTGAAATCTTGAAAAATGCCACGGGATAACTCTATGTACCACTTAGCAGCAGCTCCAGTTAAAGTACGCTGGAAGAGGCGCAGGCGAATCGAATCTTCGACCCAAGAGTTAGACGAACACCAAAGATGATACGTCATCACATGCGCCTGGGGGTCCTCCCCAGCTTTTCCCTCAAAATTGGGACAATCACCTAGTATCTTGGTGGGAACCGGAGGCCAATACGGATTATGTAAAATCAGATCATTGGTCAACTTTGAAACATCCGGCAGTTCCAAGGTGGCCAGGAACGACAATGGAGGATTAACTGTCATGCCAGGCCCAGGATGAGGCCCAGTACCCATACTCCATGATGGTTGTGAATATCCTTGCCCCCACGGGTTCTGTCCCGCAGGATTCTGACCGTAGGGGGCGTAGGTCATATAACCAGACTGATTTGGATGCTGGTAACCATAGTGTGGGGCTTGATAACCAGCGTACGGACCCTGATTATGCGTCGGCCCTGTATGATCCGGATTTATGCAGGAACGCAACAGAATAAACATATAAACATAAATACAGAGATGCAGCGGAAATAACACTTCATTTCATTAATATCAAAGAGCTGAAATTTGCTTACAGACAGAATGGAAATAAAACTAGCCAGGGCACTGGTAGCTATCTCTGAGAAGAGATGTGGCGGCTACAGGCCTCCGAACTGAGTTAAAATGAGGCTCGAGGGCCTATTTATCATTTAGAAACAATGGGAAATCCTAAACAGCCAAAACCCTAACCCTAGGAGATGAAGCGCCAAAACTATGGGCCCCGTTTGGGTAAATTGGTGTTTCAACTTCCCAGAGGCGTAACTTTGGCATACGATCTCCGTTTGACGCGTACCATACCTCGTTAGAAAGATCTATCCGAGGACTACAAATTTGGAATGAGAAACATCGGTCCATGGACCCATGTTGCTCTCCGTTTTCCCAAAAAACGTCGTTTAGGGCCTCAAAACGGCTCCGGAAGTTTAGGACCCGAAAAACTGCTAAAAATAGTAAACTGTGCCGAAACTGAAAAACAGAAATAGACAATGGTGGAGCCCCAAGTGGAATAGGCGGGTGACCACCAATATCCACCTGGATCATTCCTCCCCCCTTAGGAAGCAATGGTCCCCATTGCGTTAAGTTCCTCCATGAGATGAGGAAATTTCTGCTGAACTTGGTCCCTGGTGAACCACTTTCCTTAGTGCAGGAGTTGGCCAGCTTTGACAACCCGATATAGTTGGATCTTCTGCTGGCGAGTGTTCTTGATTTGCATGTCCATGATGCAATCTGTGGTGGCCTGTTCCATGCAGTCTGGATTTAACTCGGTTGGTGTGAGTTGTTCTGCAATGTCCCAGGTGTCCAGTAGAGGTGGGAAGTAAGGACGAAGGCGATCCACATTGAAGACTGGGTGCAGACCAAGGAATGGTGGAATAATGAGCTCGAATGCATTGTTCCCTACAGCCTTGGTGATGGTGTACGGCCCGTATCGGAGCGGGCGAAGCTTGCGGTGGGGTCCAGTGAGGCGCTCCTTCTGCAAATGTAGCTATACTTTGTCACCCACCTGGAAGTTGTGTGGCACCCGGTGTTGATCATGGCGTTGCTTGTACTTGGCATTGGCTCTGTCCAATATATCATGAACTTGTTGGCGGATGTGTTGAATGCGCTCGATGAAGCTACTGGCTTTGTCAACTTCAGACTGGACATGCGTTGAATTGGCCTGAGTAGCTGCAAATGGCATGGCTACGTCAATGGGACATAGTGGCTGGAATCCCAAGCCCACCTGAAAGGGGCTATGGCCGATTGAACTGTGGAGAGCCCGATTATAACTATGTTGTACATAGGGGAGGCTCTCGTCCCATGTGCGTGGATGATTTGAATTGTACATGCGCAGAATGTGTACAATCATTCTGTTGACGACCTCTGTCTGGCCATCTGTTTGGGGATGGAAAGCTGTGGACTTGGTGAGCTTGGTATCCAACATCGACTAGAAGCTGGACCAAAATGTGCTGAGGAACCTGCTATCCCGATCTGATATGATAGACTGTGGGATCCCAAAGTGCACCCACACTCGTTCAAAGAAGAGTTTAGCAGTGGCTTCTGCTGTGATATTCTTCTTGTAGGCCGCCATAATGGCCATCTTCGGAAAACAAATTATTTCCAAATCAGAGATTGACTGCAAGGGCATTCACCAGATCTTTCACCTTACAAAGAAGGATGAATATTCCGGAGGCTACCTGGCCCGCATGCAGACTCTGTCCGAAGAAATAAGTTTGCAATCACCGTAATAGATCTCGACAATTAATCTTGCTCCGATACCATGTAGAAATTAGCTGAATAAATCACTTATTCAATGGAGATTAACCCGATTACACATCAATTTCGAATTGCATGCATAACACATAATCTCATCTACAATTAATTGTCACATGCGGAAATAGTAGAAGCAATCTCACATCAAATCAATCACACATTAACTCAGTATGTATGGGGAAAGCCTATAGCTGAAAACCCCGCAGCTATTGTGTATATTATAATGGAGAAATCATGTAACAAAACAAGTACAATACTCCTCACAAGTACTCGGTACTTTCTCATAAAGTCACACACAATCTAGCTTAGTTTTGAACAGGTTACTGGTTCAAAACTCCCCGCCAATTGCCTTGCCTCTATTGCGCAATCATGGCCTGTATATGAAGAGATCAAAGGTTCGAATCCCCTTGGCTTGACTGCGCAATTGTCATGGACAATTCCTCCAAGTGTAATGCAAATCCCATGCAAAACTGATCCTCCAACTGGTAGCTTTACTCACCCTTTCATCTACCTCTTCCACTGGTCTCCACTGAACTGATCATGCACTGTAGTGAACTGAAGTGTTCCTGAGTTGACTAATGAGTTAATATTTAGTGAATTAAATAATATTTAATTCCCTCCACTCATATCTAGTTGATTAGCTAGTTAACTAATCTCAACTAGTTCAACTAAAACAAACAGAACACAACTCCACTATCTGTCCCGTTAACTCCTCCAAAACTTCTGCCACTGAAGTCTAACTGAAGTCAACCATGCAAGATGCCATCAAACCCTAAGAACCACGTGATTCCTTGTGTCAGTTGCATGAGCCACCTCCATGACTCAAACTGAAGTGCGCCAAGAGAGTAAACTGCTGTTTATAGTCAAAATATTATTAAGGGTAAATAATATTTGACTTCCATATTTATAGGAGATCAGTCTAAAAATAGCCTGGGTCCTAAAAATTAGGGTCTCATCTATTTTTACCGACATGTCGCATACTCCAAGAATCTCCAAGTAGAATTCCCAAATTATGCTCCGTATGTCTAAAAATAGACATAGTCTAAAAATAGACTTTGCGCCAGAATTTGCCTGCGGGCCCACTTAGTGAAGGCGACTTCATTTCACTAAGCTCCATCATCTTGCTGCATTCTCAACACAAAGGCGATTTTTCAATTCTGTGAATGCCTTCTGTTGAGGTTTCGACCAAAATAATTTTTCCCTCGCCCCTCCCTTGGTGACTTGACTCAAGGGCCAAGTGATATGAGAGAACCCCAACACAAACCTCCAGTAGAAATTAGCAATACCCAGAAAGCTGCGAAGCTCTGTTATAGTAGTTGGGGCTGCCCAATCCTGAATGACTTAGATCTTGGCTGGATCCACATGCACCCCCCTTTCATCAATAATGTATCCCAGATATTGAACCTGGGTCATGCCAAAAGTGCACTTCTCTAGATTGGCACACAACTTGTGTTGCCGCAGTGTTTGGAGGACTTGTTGGATGTGGTGAAGGTGCTCTTCCCAAGTCTGGCTGAAGATCAGAATGTCATCCAAGTACACCACTACAAATGAGTTGGTGAACAGCCGCAAGATGTCGTCCATCATCCTCATGAAGGTTGCGGGAGCATTCGTCAACCCGAAAGGCATGACCAGCCATTCGAAAAGGCCTTCCTTGGCTTTGAAGGTAGTCTTCCACACATCGGAGGGTTCAATCGGTACCTGGTGATACCCCGACTTCAAGTCAATCTTGCTGAAATATTTTGCACCTTTGAGTTGGTCCAGAAGGTCATCAATCCGTGGGATCGGGTACCTATTCCGGACAGTGATCTTGTTCAGCGCCCGATAGTCAATACAGAGTCTCCACGTCCCATCCTTCTTCTGTACCAACACGATCGGGCTCCAACAGGGCGATGAACTTGGTCTGATGTGACCTTTCTGCAAAATCTCCTGAATCTGCCTCTTGATTTCATCATTTTCCAGAACAGAGCGTCGATAGATCGGCCCATTGGGTAGTGGCGCACCTGGGGTCAGATCAATCGGGTGCTTGACCTGGCAGTGCAGAGGAACCCCTGTGGGTGAGGTGAAAATGTCCCCGTACTCCTCCACGACCTTATCCATTTGTTGTTGTCGTGCAGAGGGGCCCTGTCTGGAGGTCGTGGCCACAGTCTTCTTCTTGCCCTGGGGGCGGATCATCAGGAAAACGAATTCCCTGGTTTGGGAAATGAGCTTACTACATTGTTTTGCAGTAACCAAAGAGATAGTCGTAGGAGGTGGTACCTCTGGTATCCTGTACAACTTATTTCCCAAAGTAATAATAACAGCACGAGGTCGAGACTCATACACAGCATGACGCTTCCACAAGTATGGTTGTCCTAATAATACATCAGAAACATCAATAGGAACAACGTCACATAATACCTCATCCGTGAAGGGCTTGATGCTATAGGGAAGGCGACACTGCTGGCTGACGCGGAGATCTCGTCCTTGGTGAAGCCACCCGATGGTGTATGGATGTGGGTGAGCCGTGGTCGGCAAGCCCAACCGCTTCACGGCGTCTGCTGAAATGAGGTTCTTTTGGCTCCCATTGTCGACAATGAACTGTACAGGGGAGCCCTTTACCCACATCTGGGAGTGGAAGAGACGTTCCTCCTCCTCTGGATCTTCTGGTTCCTCCTTCTGGATCTTTGTAGTGGCAACAATGGCATTGGGCTCCGCATCAATAATCTGTTTCCCTTTTTCATTCCCCTTTTCAGGTTCTGATTCGGAGTCGGAGCATGCATCTGACTCAGAAGCCCTCATCTCGACCACTAGCGACTGCTTGGCCCGACACTCACTTGTGTTGTGAGTGGAGCTCTTATGGAACTCACACCACTTTCCCGTGTCCTTCTTTGGCTTTACGGTGTTGTTCTTTTCTTGTGGCTTTGACGGGTTGTCTTTAGCCGCCTTGCTCTGTCCTTTGTTCTGCGGTTTGGAAGCACCTTTTCCTTGCTTTTGATTCACAGATCCAAAGTCTCGCTTCTTCTGTTTGAATTTCTGCTCAATCTTGGCAGCATACCGGTATGCCGTACCAAACGAGGAGATGTCGAGGAACTCCATTTCCTCCTGAATGTATCTGTGCAGACAACTGCGATACTTTAGCACCAAATGTTTCTCTGAATCTTTGATACCCAACTTTGTGCGCAGGGTATGGAACAGATTCGTCAGCTCGTGCACATCTTGATCCCATTGTTGTCGCAGCGTGGTCCATTGTATGTACTTGTCCTCATAGCTCCCCACGGGATAGTACTGTTCCTTGACGGCGTCTCGGAAAGAATTCCAAGTTGGTATGGCCGAGAACAGAGAGGGTTTTGTCTGGTCCTTGTTCTCACAGTAGGTTTCCCACCAGTCCTTAACATGGGGAGTAGCTTTGAGGAGTGCAAAAATAATCTTCTCCCGGTCTGAAAAGTCATGAACAGAGAAATATCCTTCTAATAGATTCAACCATCTATCTACGGCATCTGCGTCTATTTGAGCCTCAAATATGGGAATGTCAAAATTTACTTGTACCTTAAAGGGAGTCGCAACTCCAGAGTGGCTACTGGATGCAGATGCGCCGCCGGTGGGCAGCCGTTGAAGGATCTGAGCAAAGCTATCCATCATTGCGTTCCTTTGTTTTTCGAGGGCCTCCTCGAGGGCCTCTCGAGTAATATTTTCTTTTTCATCCCCCATGGCGTCCATCGAGGTTTTACGAGGTGATCTTGCAAAGGTTACCGGATCGAGCCTAGCTCATATACCCGACCTCATTGGGGACATGCAAAGAAGGATCGAAAAACGGACCGCTCATTTGCAGTGGGATTTATCTTTGGAATGCAACAGAATATAGAAATAACCATAAACATAGAGATGTAGCGGAAATAATGTGTCATTTCATTAATATCAAATAACGAAATATGCTTAGACATAATGGAAATAAAATAGCTAGGGTCTTTGAGCAGCGAATCTACGAGAAAGTGTGGTGGCTATAGACCTCTGAACTGAGTTACAATGAGGCTCAAGGGCCTATTTATTATTGAGAAACAATGGAGAACCCTAAACATCCAAAAACCTAACCCTAGGAGATGAAGCGCCAAAACTATGGACCCCGTTTGGGTAAATTGGTGTTTCAACTTCTCAGGGACGTAACTTTGGCATACTATCTCCGTTTGACGCACATGATACATCATTAGAAAGATATATCCGAGGACTACAAATTTTTCCATGAATATCATTTCAAACGAAACGATATTCACTGGAGTCGCGATGCCCAAAAAACGTCATTTAGGGCCTCAAAACGGCTCCGGAAGTTCAGGACCCGAAAAACTGCTAAAAATTGTAAATTGTGCAGAAACTAAAAAATTGAAAGAGACAATGGTGGGGCCCCAAGTGGAATAGGCGGGTGGCCACCAATATCCACCTGGATC